>OX638307.1:2793512-2964357 GCA_951812265.1 Taphrorychus bicolor | reverse complement strand
CACCAGTCAGCAGACCTACTTAATTAAAAACAATTAACCTTGCGATGTATGTGTATATTAAACACCACCTTGACCAATTTTACTAGCCTTTGCATCTTCTTTCATTATAGGCTTCCTTATCCAAAACTTACAAAAAATTTCTTTAATTCCCCATAGTACATGCTGCGTGCCGTACGATATCTCTGACGGTTAGCCGCAGAGTTTCGACACGGCGAGCAGCATGTACAAAGCAATAATGCAACTTTCATTTACTTTTCTTCAAGTAACAGTACATAAAGAAAAAAACTGCAACAAACTTCGAACCAAAACTGTACATCGTTTTGTGGTAAGTCATTGTCACCCTCAGATTCCCTCCTTTTTTTACGTTTCTTACCCTATTGGCCCCTCTTCTTAACCTAACACCATATTGCATCGTAGGTTTCACTTTTGACGCTCTTTTGCTTTGAGTTACCGACTTTATTCTTTAATTTAATCATCCCTCAATACGTTTATGTTTCAACAGTTTATTTCGTACTTGTAGTAATCTTTATAAATTTTTTGTCCATGTATTCCTTTACACCATTCCTTCCTGCTATTGTAAAAATTTTATCTTTAAACTAAGTATTCCATATGTTGTAGTAATCTGATGAAGGCACCAATTTGTGTCGAAACGTCATTAAACAGAGAAGTTAGAAGCACCCGCTGTAACTTATTTTAATCAGACAAAAGGACCAGAACCCAAGATAACAACCAACCATACAATCACAAGGGTCCAAGAATCCAGAAGCCTACGCGCCAACCATTGACCAGAGCAGGGGAAAAATGCTCTCTTACGCAAACATCACCGCAACATATGGAAACCACACCACCCAACTGATGAAACTGTCGGTAAACCTTAGCACAAAGATAGCAAATCTTAAAAACCGTAAAATTTACCTCCTACGATGCAAAACTAAAAATCTCACACCCACCTTTTTAAACGTCAACGTTAACCACATATCATTTGCCTGTGAATCTCTCACAAAAAAATTTAATGAACACATACTACATAATTTCAGATTCAATACCTTAAATCTGCTTATAACCGACACCACAAAACAACTAAACACACTAACAAGAGACAGACAACACGTAAACTCCTCAATCAAAAATACTGTCCCGCCAAATCTCTACAATGCCTTTGTTGAGAAAGAAAAACAAAGATTCGAAAATCTATTTGCTTCCATAAAAAACTCCAACACAAAGAAATTCAACAATAACCTATTAAAACAACATAATATCAAAACGTCCAATTCCCCTACAACTAATTGGACCGAAAATCTCAGCAACACCACCATACCAGCCAATGTTTCTCAAACCCTCAGTTTAGGCCCCAATTTCGCCCTACCTATAAAAAACAAAAAAGAAATTCCAGTAACTGACATCATAGCTAATATCGAATCTGCCATATCCCGCTTACCAGCGCAAACAAAAGACAATATCAGATCCGCCTGCAGCAGTCACATACACACCCACAAAAACAAAGCCTCACAAAACACTGGACAACAAAACAATATTAACCTCCAACGCAACATAAATGAAACTAGACAGTTCCTGAAAAACAACCCTCAAGTAATAGTCCTCAAACCAGACAAATCAAATAAGACTGTTGTCATGAACAGAACTGACTACGACAAAAAAATTTACGAGCTACTGACAGACAAAACTACATACAAAGAAATGAAAAATGACCCAACAAATAAATTTCAAAAAAGCAACAACGACTTAATAAAAAAATGGGAAAATATGGCCTACATATCCCCCAACACCGCCAAAGATCTAAAAATTTACAACGCCTTGCCTCCAAAAATTTACGGCCTCCCAAAATTGCACAAGACCGACATACCACTCCGACCCATCGTCTCATGTGTTCAATCCCCTTTCGAAAAACTTTCAAAATTTCTAAAAAATATAATACAAAAAATAGTACATCAAAATGAATTCTATATCAAGGACTCTTGGCAATTTAAAGACAAAATTTCTAACGTATCCTACCCCACAAATTACTCCTTAATGTCCTTAGACGTAATATCCATGTACACAAATATCCCTATCGAACTTGCCCTTGACCTCCTAAAAAAACACTGGGACAAAATTAAACAACACACTGACATACCTATGAAGGACTTCTTAGAAGCAGTGGAACTAACCTTAAGCTCTACTTATTTCGTCTTCAATGACACTTATTACAAACAGATCAATGGCTGTGCGATGGGCGCCTCCATCTCAAGCGTCATTGCACAATTAGTCCTCGAAGATCTCGAAACCACTGTAATTGACAACCTACCAGTAAAACTCCCCTTCTTCTTCCGCTATGTAGATGACTGCTTGCTCGCTGCTCCACAAAAATACGGCCAACACATATTGAACGAGTTCAACAAATACCACCCAAAAATTCAATTCACCATAGAAATCGAACAAAATCAGCAAATCAATTTTCTAGACCTCACCCTCCATAACAGCAATGGCAAAGTAAGAACCTCATGGTACACGAAACCCACCTGGTCTGGCAGATACTTAAATTTCAATTCAAATCACCCTATATCTCAAAAAAAGTCCGTCATAACCAGCCTTGCCGACCGCGCGGTAGGTCTTTCCGATCCTGAATACCGAACCGATGCAATAAAAAAGGCAAAGTCCGCCCTAATAACAAACAACTACCCCTACGGCCTAATTAACACTATATTTAAAAAAAGAATACATAAATTTTATAACAATTCAACCAGGCATACCAAAAAAAATACCGAAACAAACTATCTAACTATACCATACATCCCTGGTCTTTCCGAAAAAATCCGCAATACAGTCTCCAAAGAAAATATCCAAACCAGTTTTAAAGGACATAATTTACTCAACCAACATTTTACCAAACTGAAACCCAAAACCCCCACAGACAAAAAAAGCAACATCGTCTACGAAATACCCTGCCAAACAGGATGCCCTGGCGTCTATATCGGGCAGACTAGCCAGTTCTTAAAAAACCGCATCAATGGACACAAACACAACAAAAATAACCCTACAGCCCTAACCAACCACGCAAATGAACATCAACATAATTTTGATTTTAAAAGAGCTAAAGTCCTAAAAACAGAAAAAAACAAGAAAAAAAGGGAATTTCATGAAATGGTATACATAAAAAAAAACAGTAATTGCGTCAATGCAAAAACGGACACTGATGGCCTAAGTAAAATTTACTCCTACATACTGTAACTACCCCCTGCATAAAATCAGTAAATATTTCAATATCCATAAATTTACCTAAAATACATAGTTAAATTCCAAAACAATATAAACCAAACACCCAAAACCACCAGTCAGCAGACCTACTTAATTAAAAACAATTAACCTTGCGATGTATGTGTATATTAAACACCACCTTGACCAATTTTACTAGCCTTTGCATCTTCTTTCATTATAGGCTTCCTTATCCAAAACTTACAAAAAATTTCTTTAATTCCCCATAGTACATGCTGCGTGCCGTACGATATCTCTGACGGTTAGCCGCAGAGTTTCGACACGGCGAGCAGCATGTACAAAGCAATAATGCAACTTTCATTTACTTTTCTTCAAGTAACAGTACATAAAGAAAAAAGCTGCAACAAACTTCGAACCAAAACTGTACATCGTTTTGTGGTAAGTCATTGTCACCCTCAGATTCCCTCCTTTTTTTTACGTTTCTTACCCTATTGGCCCCTCTTCTTAACCTAACACCATATTGCATCGTAGGTTTCACTTTTGACGCTCTTTTGCTTTGAGTTACCGACTTTATTCTTTAATTTAATCATCCCTCAATACGTTTATGTTTCAACAGTTTATTTCGTACTTGTAGTAATCTTTATAAATTTTTTTTCCATGTATTCCTTTACACCATTCCTTCCTGCTATTGTAAAAATTTTATCTTTAAACTAAGTATTCCATATGTTGTAGTAATCTGATGAAGACACCAATTTGTGTCGAAACGTCATTAAACAGAGAAGTTAGAAGCACCCGCTGTAACTTATTTTAATCAGACAAAAGGACCAGAACCCAAGATAACAACCAACCATACAATCACAAGGGTCCAAGAATCCAGAAGCCTACGCGCCAACCAATTATATAAATTGTGAGAGTGGTAACATTATAACTGAAAATTAGAACCAACTGTATAGTTAAATTTCAAGATTTTAACTAAAAGCAAAACAACATTTAATTTGTTTAAATACCATTTAATAAGGGACATATAGTTCCTACACAAAAAATCAATTACAAAATCTTATTAATACATAATAGAAAAATATGATAACTACATATTACTTAGTAACAATTAAAAAATAACTTAACAATATTAAAAAGTATTTTGAAAAATAATGATGAATTAAAAATTAATGAAATGTAAATACAAAAAATTAAATAAAAAACTTAAAAATACTGTGATGCATAAAAGCTTCAAACTGCATGTATTTGCATTTCTTAAACCATCAACTAGATCAAATATTTCTGTTTTAGTTAGCTTCAAGTCAATGTTATTTTTGTTCAAAAACAAACACTTATTGAAATCACAGTTCTTAGTATAGTGCTTAGTAAATTTATAATGTTCTTCAATGGGACAATCGTTCTGCAACCATTTGAATATTTCAATACCACAATAGGAACATCTGCAAGCATCATTAATTAATGTATAGTAGAAACCAGCCGCAGCCAACACTTGTGGTTTCACTTTACCATTCCATTTGGTGAAACTTGACAATCGTTGTTCATAAGTTTTGGGTTCATCAAAAGTTTCTAAACACATTTTGGAAATTTTGTAAAGTGTTAATAATGAAAGAACTGTTTGCTAAGAACTGAATCATGTGGTTGCGATTCTGGTTTTTAAGCGTCTCAGAATAAAAACCGGTTTAAGGAAAAATATTTAAATAGGGATGATCAGTACTCCATTGGTAAAATGGAATATCCTCGTGACCCCACGCAAGAGTGGTATAATTATTGGCAATTTTAAACCGTTTGTCATCTTCAGAAGTCAAAGCTAATTTGTTTATTTTTTCAGTATAAATGGTATGTAAACGAGATCGAAACACATACATAGAACAGAAACGTTTTGATTCTTTTTCTACAACATCTTTATAGTGTATAAAATCCAACTAGTTTTTAATAGTACTTTTTTTTCACTCCTTTTGCTTTCTTCATTAAACTAGTTTCTGTTTGTACGCAGTAGGCTTTTGCGCCTGTTCCGTAGAAAGATGTAATAATCTCACCAGCGTATTCATCTTTAAATTTCCCAACAACTGATTCTGTTACAGGCATATTATGTACATTGTTTTTTGAATAATTTGAAGTATCAAACTTGTGAATATTTTTTTTCATATCATTATATACATTATCGGTAGTAATTTCCAAAATGAATGAATCAGTATCTGTATACAAAAGTGAAACATTATCTCTATAAAGGGGCTTGAGAAAACTGTAGAGAAAATCATACATGACAGTTTTTGAGATATCTAAAATTGAGAAACCAACATAGATAGGTTTACTATAAGCAACTAGTGTCTTTTGCATTTGAATAGCAACTAAATTTTCAGAAAAATGGTATAATCTTTAAAGTGTGGTTTGGCAATGAGATTTTCAGCTCCATCCTTTCTACCATTTTTTTCCCATTCTGTAACTAGTCTTACGTCAATTCTATTATCAACATTTTCCATAGTTTTACCGTAAATACTATTATTTGCTAATTTATAAGTGCTGCGATCAAATTCATTTTGAGATTCATTTCTTAACTTTGTATTCAAATCAATGTATTTTTTTAGCCATGCTGATTGAGAAAACTTTAAAACTCTATGAATTTTAGTTAATTTAAGTCCATGTTCAATACACTGCTTTAGTAATTGGTAGTGTATAATATATTTGGTTTTATTATGCAAATTAGGGATTAATTTTTTTGTTTTTGAATTTGAGGGTTTATAATTTTCCGGACAGAAAGGTAAATCATTATGATAGTCGTGAAAATCTGAAGGATACTCTAAATCCACTTCCAAAACATAACCTATTGGAGAATTATTAAAAATTGTCATAATATTCAAATTTTCAATTTCTTCATTTGATAGCCAAGCAAAATTTCCTGTTGGAAGGTATTGTGACATTGCATAGCCATACAAGTTTGTTGCATCCAAATACATTATATACTTAGTTGGTTTTGAAGGATCATAAACTGACATAAACGGATTGTTAGCTTCAGATTTTCTACAAATACATGAACTTACTCCCCCACGAACACTATTTTTAAAAAAATGTAACATATCTGGATCTGTTAATAGTTCCAATTCTATTTCAGTATATAACAAACAGAACTCCCATGATAATCCTGGAAAGGTATAAAAATGAGCAGGATCTAATTTATATGTTCGTAAACAGGTTTTTCTAAAATTCTCAAATATGTCTGCTAACAACAAAATATCTGAAAGTAAATAAATATCTGAGTAATGACCAATAGATTCACATTTAAATAAGTTCCAAACTGTTTGCGCCCTTTCATAGTCCTCATCAGAAATATGCTCATCTGTTAAACTGTTATAAAATTTTTCTTTATCTGGTAAAGTGTTCTCGTGTAGTTTACAATAATCATCAACATAATTGTATGGGAAAACCCCCTTTTGACAAATGAGTTTAAACTTCTCCTCATTATTAAACATTTTTTTTATTTCTACACACTGTTCATCTTTTAACGTATTAGAAAGCTTTGATAATGAGAAAGGAAGAAATTGAAAAGAATCAAGGAATCTCAATGTAAAATTCTTCTTCCCTGTTTTCTGAGTCTTTTGATCAAAATAATTATCAACATGAATGTGTTTTTCAAATGAAATATACCTCTCCTTAGTTTGGGCAATAACTGACAATTGTTCTTTATTTTGACATAGCTTTTTTATAAATAGATGAGAATCATAATTTTTTAATCCGTGAAATACAACTGGAATAAAGTTTGGGATTTTAAAATTCAAATTACAAACTGAATGGGCGGGGCCTCTATAGCGTCCGCTAACGTGGCAATGATCAAAAACTTTGTCATTATCAACAAATGGTTTGTCACAAATATGGCAAAGTGTGGCACAATGGTGATAGAAATGTTCTACCTCAGTCAAAGGTTTCATTTTTTTCGGTTTTTGAAGAAAATGTTGGTACAGCAATATAACATCTTTTTCTAATGTATTTATAAAAATATGATCACTATTTGGTCCTCTATATCGTTCAAATTTCGAAAAACTATCATCAAATGAGCATTTGATAAAATATGCAAATGAATATGGTATGTGTTCATATTGTCTTTCAGTGTATGAAGTATTTGGTGGCAGATCAGCAATGTCATCATTTAAAGGTTTTAGAATACATTCAAAATCAGCATATACAATAAAAGGAACTGTTATTTTTTTTTGAAAATTCACAAATTTTAATTTGTTTTCGTATGTCAAGTGTCCAAATTTGTCTACAATTAAACTTTCTGATGGAAGATTGATTCGAACATGATCACAATCATAACTATTATGACGAATTAAATTCTCTTGTGTTTGAAAATATTGTAGACAACCGTCACATAGATGCTTTTTACCATTATGTTTTGACATTTGACTTGAAACTAACCTCGACAAATCTTTTATATAACAGTAATGAAAGTTTCCTATATCGTTACCTATCAGCAATAAATTCACATGTTGATTTTTTCTTGTTTTTGAATAATAAAGGGGACCAACAACTTCATAATCAATAGATGTTTTTTTTTTAAATCTGCAATTCCATAAATATGAATTGAAATATTATTTTGATTTTCGAATTTGTTGATATCCTTTAATGAAATTGGAAAGTCAATACCTGTTAAATTTAAAACTGATTGTGGGTGTGGGTAGGATGATGTTTCAGACTCAAGACCTGATGGTGTGTGAAGAGCTGCCACAATGGACCAGGCAAAGCAATAGTCATCATCGTTTCTAATGTTGATGATGGCTTTACGTTGTTTGATTGCTCGGGGAAGATCGATGAAAGATGATGCTCTCAGTGGGTTATACTTGTTGATGTTCACCTCAAGGTAAAGAAGATTGAAAAGAATCCAACCTGGGAATTAAAAAGATACATATAAATTTTATAAAAAAAAAAAACAAAAATATAACTCACCTGAGTCTTTCTCTGCAAATTCATCTGCTTTTTTATCAATAATAGTACAGAATTGATCAATAGTCTCTTTCAAATCGGTAGCCTCACATATAACACGAAAAATAGTGTTAAATGATTTTACATCATAGTTTTCACTGGTTGGATTAAAGTAATATCCAATTAGTTCCATATTTATCTTCATGCATCTATGTTTTTGTAGCTCTTGATCCAATATGTGTAATATTTTTGTCTCCAAACTTTGGAAGTAATGTGGTATGTTGAGAAGTATTCCTTGAGTTGATAGTCTGTAGGTAATTATTCTTTCTTTGAAAGCTGAGTTAATAATTTGAACTCCTTTTTCCAACTTTGTCTTACACTTATTTCTGTGGAACGTTGAACGAAGATGCGCAGACCAATTATCACGTCTGATCTCCTTCTTACACTCTTGACAATGTCTATCTATAACAATTAAAAAATACTGTATTAGAAATTAAATACCTATACTAAAATAAAATTTATTAGTTAGTAAATGTCTTTAGTAAATGTCTTAGTAAAATAATTTTTATTAAGATTATTTCTCGTAAAAATATGACTTGTTTTACCTGTTTTTTCTACAGACTTAGACCGCTGTGTCGATGGAAGGGTCTTGTTGCATGCCTTCTTGCTCCTTAAATGTCTTAGCAAATTGTCATTGCGAGAGAATTTTTTTTTACAAGTTATGCATTCCAACGCCATTTGTGAAACCTTTTGAAGAATAGATAGAATTCGGTTTTGAACTTGCTGTCTCCCCTTCTGAATCACTAAAAGGTTCACTAATAGCAGAGGAGCCAGGTAAATTTTCACTACTATCTTCTTCCAAGATAAGAGGAGATAAATGGGTATTAAAAGGGGAACATTCGTTAAGGTTTTTTTTAGTATGTCTGTCGGTTGGCTGGGTTGAGTAATTACTTCGTAATTGTCATCTATTAACATGTCACTATTGTCAGGTTGTTTGTTGGTTGTGTGTTTTCGGCTGCTAGATTCTTGAATATCATTTTGTCTACTTACCCCCGCTCCTTTTAAGTCACTGAAATGGGTGTGTGTCATAATATCGGAGGGACAAGACGAACTTGAAACAATTGGAGAGAAAGCAAAAGTTAAATTAAACTCTGGAATAGAACTTGGTTTCCTTGTTCCAGCTCTTTTTAAATATCTAAAATGGTTGTCAATAATATCAGAGGGGCAAGGTGAAGTTGAAATAATTGGAGAGCAAGTAAAAGATAAATTAGTTTTTTGAATAGAATTTGCTTCAGCTGTTTCTAAATCACTAACATGTGAGTCAATATTACGAGAGGGACTGGGCGAAGGTGAAGTAATTGGAGATAAAGTGGGACAATAGGATGACATATTATATGAATTAAAGTTATAACCAAACGGTGATTTTTGTCCGCATGGCACATCTTCATCAGATTTGTCGTTAAGTGTATCTGTAATTAGATCGTATTTGTTGTCACATAAAACTTTGACACTATTTGTCTGTGTTGTATTGGTCGATTGTATGTATTGTAGATTTGTTTCGTTGGCCCAATTTTCCATTTGTGACAAACAGAATAGAGAGCCTGAAATGTCTGGTCCCGTAAGGGGTACGTCACATTTCAAAAGTTTGTCAAGTTCTTTGTCTACGTCAATTTCGGTATTGTCAGAATGAAGATATTTTTTGTCTAGAGGCATAGCTACATTGGGGCAATCGAGGGGGCTCAGGCTTGGGGCCATTGGGATCACTGGAGGATATATTCTGGGAGGGGGTGTGGTTTCTATACCTCTGGGAGGGGGGATGAGTCTCCTAATATCTCTACTACTATCAAGCCTAATGTTGGACAAAATAATAATTTTGGAAGAACTGGTGGATAGGGTAGAGCACATGGCAAAAAAGTAGATACAATAGAACAAAAATAAATAAACAACTTACTTACACAAAACACAAAGACAAAATGCTCGACGACTTAGAAAGAAGGCCAACACTGCAACGAGATTGAGGACTGCATCACCGATCTGATGCGTATAAAGCTACTAATCGAGATCTCACCTTATATACACTGCACCAAACTTTCTGTTTCGACCGTTTACCATAATTCTTATTATGCGGTGACCCACTTTATCTCACGGTCTTCTTAATCACAAGGCTACCAGACGTAAGCTACTACATTGGAAACTTGACTCGGTTCGATCCTCCGTGTGAAAGCGAGAGTTGTTACGTTGCAGGTTGAAGGTCAGTGGCATCGATTTATATTGTCACGCTAAATAGGCGTCTGGACTGGGCGTTAATTTATGTTTTAAATCTCTATTCTTTAAATGGGTATCTGATAGTCGTTATGTACCTCCCCCGAAGGGTCCTCTGCTGATTTACTCACTGAATGGAGGCTTTCAAAAATATGGGCGGGTTTATATTTAAAATAAGAAGATGGGATTCAAGTAGACTTCTATTTTCTGTGCCTTATAATTACTCTAACTACTTTAATAAACTGACCAATATGAAAACAAACACCGTTATTCTTCACCGTACTGCAGGGGTACTCCTATGCGTACCCGTGGCTTCTCTTAGGACAACAAGGACTCTAGGATTACTTTCTTCCTTGTACTCAGACGATAACAAATTTTGGAAAACAATTAATTACTCTTTCGACGGGTGATCGTTCGTCTATCTGACGTAACGTCCCCCAAAAGTATCAACCCGAACTTCAAAATCTTGGAGTCTTGCCTATGTGCAAGCCATCGAGCAAGTTCTCGTCGCTAGCCCAAAAATCCTCGAGCTTACTTCTCTTTTCGTCAGCACTTTTTTCCAATGCATTGCAACGTTCTTTTCCATGACGTCAATCAGCGGTTCGAAGTACCTAGTTGTTGATCAAATTTACGATCTATGATTTATAAATTTGGGTCAACTATTCCTTGGTTACTAAACCGGTCATCGGCCGACCATTTCTAAGCACGCTGCAATTTTATGTCTTTTGCTCCTTTGTGACACTATTTATATTAATACTGTTTCATTGATTAGTATGTCTTAGTTATTATAATACGATAAGTGTACGACTATTATGGGTTATTATAGTATAAGTCATTTACTTACTATTATTGCCGTCAAGTGGGGGTTGGTAATTTAACTTTGACGTTTTTAGCGTATCTTCTCAACATGTGGTAGGGACATGGGCAAGGGACATGGGCATAAAAAAAAATGAAGGTTTCAAAGGTAACTAGATGACAAAAATAAGCGAATGGGTAATAAGTCTTTGTATAACTGTCAACATCTGATTTAAAAAAAAAACTTAAAATTTTTCCTTTATGTTCCGACGCTGGTTTGTGCCTTCTTTAGAAACTGCAACCATCTGGTGCATTTGTAATCAAGGTTAATGCAATATGCATAAAAAAACCCTTATGGTGCCTTGTCGCGTAACCTCCGTTTCTTTAGCCTTTAATCCACTTTTACTTTCCTCAAAATTACTATTTAAGGCAAACCCCAACTCCATTGATTCAGTGTAATTCTCACGACTTTTTTTAGGTAAGTACATTTTGGTTTATACTACTATCAGCTATTATGTTTAACATTTTTAACAGTTTTGCAAACATGGCATCATTCTACGAGACAGTTTTGGAAGCATACGCTAACGAGTTGGAAGACTCGTTAGCAATGGTGTACTCCAGAAAGGGCAGACGCCTATGGATCCCCAAGTAAGTTTTTTCTTTTTCTGTTTTGTTTTGAAATTTGTACTTTGATACATGCGATTTGCGAAATTCCTTGTGCTAGTTGAATGTGCATAGTCTTGCGCAATAACTTTTTTATTATTTTTTTTCTAGTGTTATCAAACAAGAAATAAGCTACCAGGACCGCCTGCGGAAGGGAATCAAATTAATAAAAACGTTCCTGGACGGCCGCCTGGAAATCGAGGAGAAAGTGCTCGTTCTCGAGCTAACAAAGCTTAATCTCCTCGATTTACATAGGTTCTTGTAACTTGGGGATCTAAATAAAAAAAATTCCTTCTAAACTATTGTGTTGTTTTATTTTCACTAAATTTTCTAAGGGATTCCTTACAACTACTTCCTAATTAATAACCTTTTCTCATTGTGACTATATAGTGATGTCTAATTACTTCCTTTGAAATTTCAATCAAATATGTGTATAACTTTTGCGACAATAGGGACATTCTTTTAACATTGATGATGATAAACAACGTTCATCTGTCCATCTTGTAATACATTGCAAGCAAAATTTGTGATTACAACTATTTGGGTAACAGACTTCATTCACTTCTTCAAAACAAATAATACAAGTCACTATGTCTTCTTCACTTTGTTGTTCCTTAGTTGCACATTCCGTTTCAAAATAGTCTTCTTCCCTTGGATAAGGTGGAGAGGAAAAGATGCTCGTGTCTGCTGTGATCAAGTTGATAAATTGACTTGGCCTTGGTAAGTCTACACGTGAATAAGGTGTAGACAAAAAACTGTCTGTATCTTCCGTGCTCAAATCAAATAACTGATTATTTGTTAAGTCCAAATCTAATGATTCCAAATCCAATGGCGTCATCTCCGTTAATTGACTCATAGACAGTTCTATAGGTACATTTTCTTCAGCTAGTGGTGTCATCTCCATTAATTCAGTCGTGTAGAAGTCTGTGGGTAACAATTCTTCAACTAATGATGTCAAATCAACTAGTTCACTCATATTTTCCAATAATAAACTTGTTTGTATGCCAACGTGTGTTTTCATTTGCATATAAGTATAGGTTGGTGGCGGTTTTGTAGTGGTGGTGGTTTTGTTATGGTGGGGCAATTGATGGGTATGTGGCGATGACGGAGGAAGAGGCTATTGCTCTCATAGGTTTTCGGAGGAGGAGTTTGCTCTCATAGGTTTTCGGAGGAAGAGGCTATTGCTCTCATAGATTTTCGGAGGAGGAGTTTACTCTCATAGGTTTTCAAAGGAGGAGTTTGCTCTCCTATTCCCTCTACTTTTCGGTTTTCTTTAATTTGCTTTTGTTCATATTCTTTCCTTTTTTTTAAGGTATTCTTCCGTTGCTAAAATCTCTGCGCCCATACACAGATTTTTCCTTTTTGGTTTTTGACGACTTGTTGTTGAGGATTCACCCTGTTTATGCAAGAAATCCATCAGGATGCTTTCGAACGAGTTATCTCCAACGCTGTTCGACTGGGAGTCTTCACAAATAGCAATCATAGACTTCAAAATATTTTTTCCTTTAATATCGTCAAAAAAGACCACTTTTGGCCAGAGGCTGAACAGCAAACTGGCACAGATGTGTTTTCACGCCCACACGATTGTCCGTGTATATTTTGAGCCAACGTTACAAGTAAATAAAAAAATCAAAAAATGGTACATGGGTTTTCTTGTTTCTATCTAGCTGCTTCAACTCCCTTGTTTACTTTTTGATTGAAAGTTTCCACCGTTTACAAAAGTTGAAAAACCAAGCTTCACCTGGTCGGCCATTCTTAAATCTTGATGGAATTTTATTCTTGTTTACGTAAATGCTAATTAAGTCGAGCACTTTCGCTATGGATAATCCGTATCCCCATATCTGCATAGTGTTGATGATTTTCGATATCTTTTCTTCTACATCTTGGAATAATGAATTCTTCCAGCCGCCACCTTTTCCATTTCCAGGCACTATTCCCTTTCCTCATGTATATCACAAATGCGTAATGTCTAAGGGTTGATCTTGGAATCGCGTAGAACTTTGAGGCACCATAAACTGTTCTGTTTCCATGTCTGCAATCTTCAATTGATCTCTGTAGAGATACTTTACCAGAAGTACCACAATCTGCACCCTTGGATGTTTTTCGAACATAAACTCGTACCATTTTTGCCTGAAAGAGAAATATTTATAGGTAAGTAATAAATACTAATAAGTGAAAATGCTGTCTAATGCAAAGGGCTAACTGGAACTATATATCCCAGTTGCCTCTATGTCACATGTTCCAGTTACCTCAAATCATGAGTTTTCTGAGAAAACTGGAATACACTTGTTTTTTTCTGAAACTCACAAATGTAACTTAAAAAAACACATCACATATTCCTTACTATTGTTTATAATCGGAGGTTGGGTTTCAACAAATATTAATTGCTATTTCTGAACTTAGGTACCAGAAAATAATATCTCACCCGGCGGCAAGTGTTGTTCTGCTAGCTTGCGGCGTCACACTGAATAACGTGATTTTTTAGAAACCTTATATATAAAGCCGTTAATTTAAATTGATACTGGGGATGGAAGGGACGTCTGTGAACATATTCTGATAGGCGGGAATTAGAAATAAGCATAAGAAGGAGATGGATCGGTATATGGCCCAGTTACCAAGTTCCAGTTAACCAAGTTGACCTTATTTAAAATTTTCGCATTTTTTACATTTTTCTAAATGAAACAACTTTACTCTCACTGGCGCAAGGACTTGAATAAATTTCCACCCCAGGTGGAACCACTGTAGATTTTTTTTCTAAATGTTTGTCTTGCGATGTTAAGGCATTTTTACCACATTTACAAACGTTGGAAAATTAAAAATATGGTATTGTTTTTCAATATTTTTTTACAAAAACTGGTGGTAAGTTTAGCAACTTATATAAACAAAAGGTGTTCACGACTGACGCATCCAAGAAGTAAAAGAATATGCGGTAGCACCATTGGTTACTTTGGCGGTTTATTTTATAGCTTGCTAGTAGTTGGTCAGATTTGTCGACGTTTTTCATATTGGCTGTTGTGAGTTGTGAGTGAGTTTCCAATGCCGGGGAGGAAACAGTGGCAACGCTGCTTTGCCAAGAATTGCATCCTCGTTGTGCCGCCGTCTGTCCCCCGCCCACCTCGCTACCATAAGTGATCGGCCAAGCGAATTCGGTTCGCCAGATCTAGCTCCAGAACTGAGCTCAGCAGCGACTTTCATGTCACCGGTATACCGATAACAGTGACTACAAGGTCGCTGGTTACTTGCATACGTTTAGTTTGGTTTAATTAGATTGGACGTCTCCGATCTCCGGTGTCTATAAATTAAAATTAGTATAAAGTATAAAGTTATAAAGAAACCTACTGGGATGTATGAATAGACTAAAAGAAGTTATTCGTCAGTAGTGTGTTGTTGAAAAAATAATTATTTATATTCTATTTAAATAAAAAAAAACAAAAACAAAATGTTATTTCTTTTCTTATTCTTAAATTAAGAATATTACTTAAAAAACACATATTTAACAAACCTAAAACTTTAACTTTAGTCTAGTGCTACACCAACAGGATAGTACACACAACAAAGAAAACAAACAAAGATATTCTGTTACTTTAAGGCATACAGTAAAAATGTAACTTCAAGACAAAACTTAAGACATTATTTAGATTAAGTTTATCACAAAAAACTTTCGTTAAGAAGATTTTTTAACCAAGTTTTCATTACAATTGAGTAAAAGAAGCATTCTTGCCTTATTAGCATTTAATCGATTTCGTCGATGTGTTATCAATTCACCAGCTTTTGAAAACAGTCGTTCGCAGGGTACCGACGTCGCTAAGGCACAAAATTTTTCACAAGAAATTTTACTCAAGGCCGGAAAATATTGTTTGTGATCCACTTACACGGATTTTGACTTGTGGTAGCAAGCCGTCTTCCAAGTAACGTTGTACTTAATAATTGCTTGAGGAACGGATGTTGCTTTTGGCTTAGTATTTGTTAAAATTTTCTTTTTAAAACTTCCCCATACAGATAACTCTTCATCTGAATCACTATCAATATTATTAATAGGTTCTTCTGCATCTGTGATATTTTCTTGGCTATGTTGTTTTTCTAACAACTTTGATGTCACAATTCCTATAACATTTCTCTTTGAAGTATCTGCTAGTCGCTCGTCGGAAAAAGCCAGCATTTTAAATCTTGGATCGAGAAAGGTACAAAGAGCAAGTGTATTGCTTTGTTCTACGTTTGAAAGTCGTTCTTCAAGGCCAGAGTTTAGTTTTAAAAACATTTGTGCAACATCTGGATGGTAGTCTTTATTACGCAATTTATTACACACTGGTTTTAAGCCGTTCACTAAGGGAATTACTTAAGAAGCAGTGGCATACTTTTCTCCGGTGATACTTTTGGTAGTTGCTTCAAATAGTTTCAATACTTGACACAGTTGTTTACATACAGTTCCCTGCTCTGCACTTAAAACTGGTAAGTTTTTTTCTATTATGACAACCGTACTGCGGGTGTGTTCTTCTAGGTCAACAAATCGTCTCAGCATGTAGAATGTAGAGTTCCACCTGGTTGGAACATCTTATAACAATGTTAGTGGTTGCTTTCCAGAATTTTTTTGATGGGTCATTAATTTTTTATTTGATATTGCACTGCGTTTAGAGTGCCCTACAATTGTCTTCACATCGTTTATTAATGAAGATATGTTGTGGTTTATATTTAACGCTTCCGAGACCACCAAATTTAAAGAATGTGCAAAGCATCCAAAATGTCTTTTGCGGTCTTTTGTAATCGCGCTTTTTATGTTGGCCGCATTATCCGATACTGCCAAAACAATTTTGTTTTGCAAGCTCCAATTTCCAGTGATTTTGGGTTAGGGACTGCGCCAAATTAACACTTGTATGATGGTTCGTTAATACCTTGCAAATCTAGTAAAATTGATGTCATTTCAAATGTCCTACTAATAAAGTGAGCAGTTACCCCTATGAAACTTTCTGTGTTGATAGACGACCAGCAATCTGTAATACATACACTTGCAGTTTACCAATATTTCACAACATTTCAAAACGCACTATTCATACCTAGCCGGAATTAACGACTTGGAAATGGAATGTCTACTTGGAATCTCAAAGGAAGGGTTTAAAGCGGCAACAAACTCTCGAAATCCTTTATCTTAACCATCCTAAAAGGTTGAAAATCAGGTGAAAACATTTTTAGAAGTTTATCAGTAATTTTTTTAGTTGCAGACACCCCCATTTTTTTGGGCATAAATGTTGGTATCTTTTGCTGGTTGGCTGCTGTCACATCTTTATGTAGTAGTACTGATGGGTTTTTGGATGTTGTCGCCGATGTCGAAGGAGCATACTTAATGGGTTTGTATCCGCATTTGACTTTAATTCTACTTGATTATTATTGCTCGATTCGTCTTCGATATTCTTACCAGAAAATATTAAAATGGTAGGATGATTTGTTTTCATGTTTTCGCATATGTTTTCGCATATTATTTGTAGTTAATTATTTTACATTACGCACCGCACAGTGGTCCTGACTCAAAAAAACGCGAAAAATGACAGGCACCCTTACATTGAATATACAATTATGTTTCTAGAGTGATTTTGACATGACGAGTCTATATCTCGAATTTTTTATTTATTTAAACTTGATGGCTCGGCTGTACAGGGTGTCCCAATAGACGAAATTGCACTTTAGTTTTTCGGAAAATAGATTGATATAAAACTAAGTGTCTATGGTCCACATATGCAAAGTTGGCAAGCCGTATTTCAAACACTCTGAATGTATCTTTTTCTTCAAAATTGATTCTATGTCGTTCATTTCCGATTGCAAAGCATTACATACATTACAACGCTGTGTAGATTTGGTTTCTGTCACATAGTTACAAGTTTTTCCGTCTAGCATAGTAAGATGAAGCTGATGGTGTACCGTGCATAAACGGTCCGCAACATTTGTAGAAGAGGTGTGGAGGGAATCTGCTTGGGCTTAGACGTGTTTTTTCTGATCAACCACTGTGTCATCCTTTTGACTATCCATCCATGCTTTTCGGATCTTCGAAGCCCTTGTAGGACTCCTAACAGTTTCCTTTAAGAGGTGTGAAGCGTACCCATTACCGTCTGATTTCATAGACAAAGCAGCAGCGTGTGTCAATTCACTTGAGTAACTGGACTTTCGTACATTCGCGGTGCGTTTTCGTTTTCCTCCCTTAAATAACGAAGAAAATTCTGTTCTTGGACGACCTGGACCTTAAAAAAATGAGCATGGTAAATTAATATAAACTGCTCAACTGCAACTGCAAGTTCGGCACAAGCAATTTTTCGCGTCATTTTCAATCAGCTGTAACTTTTTAAGCAATGAATTGTTATAAATACAATTTGCACGGTCGGAAACCTCATTTTCTCTAGATTAAGAAAGCGGTTAATTTAAAAAAAAAAGGATTTAGTTGGGACTAAGTTCAAATGATTTATTTGAATATATTGATCCTGCATTGATAAACCCAAAACCATCAAACAAAACATACAAACTCACTGTAAATCTCTAAGGCGCCACACGCGCGGTTAAATTATGGTAACTTTCAAACATTACCCTGTTAAATACTCCAGATTTTCTCCTAATCTGAGGTATAATGGCTATTAAGCCGTTAGAAAACGACCACATAGAGTCATTAAACTCCTGTGTCGTATGTCCCTTATCCACCCCTCTAGGATCCTTAAACATCAAAGCGTTCCTAACTTGTTGCATCTTTCTGTCCCAATCGGCGTGATCAAGGTCTATGTAAGACCCTTCATCGGGAAACCTCTGCGCTTTATTAAATGGCGTATCCAAAGCGTAGCCAAAACTTATTCAAATTCGCTAGGCATTGCTACGTTGTGACGTATTTTTAAAAAAGTATAAGTTAGCAAAGCCACATACTATGCGAACGGCAGCTTTGGGTAGGTGGAGAGCTAGGTAGTGGTTCAGAATTACATAAAAAGGAGTTGAAGCCTAGTATAGCTATATAAGCTAGACCCGTTAAATGGGCGCCACTCAATTTAACTTACAGGTTGTAGCTATAATATTAAAATTGAGAAAATTATCATAGCAATTATTGATGTTCATATTGTTTAGGTGATCAAACCAAAGTAAAACCAACAGGAATTATTAAAATTAGGCACATTTATTTATTATGGTGTTAGTTCTTACCTAAGGTTAGTGCAGGTACACTTGGTATTTAAATCTACTCCTACCGGTTGAAATACTTGGCCAGTTTGTAGGGCTTTCTTAGTAGTTGAGGATCAGTGCATCATGTGTGGTAAGGCTGGACGGTTCAAAACCTAGGAGCCATCACCGTCACTAACGGCTCCATTTTTGGCAAAGGGGCTTCAAAACCCAGACGGTTTAAAACCTAGGAGCCATCACCGTCACTAACGGCTCCATTATCGGCACACGTGCAGGATGAAACGTTGCACTGTAAGATCCGAAAAAAAGGAAGTATTGAGTTTTATTACTCAAACACTGGACTACTCATTGGACTAAATATTGGACCTAATAATTGAACAAGGAAAAGGTTAGATAAGTTTAAATTAATTAAAGGAATTCTTACCCCAAAATAAGAGAACTTTACTATAATAGCCACATGGCTAGGCTGTAGCCGTTTAGGGACAGGCTGACGTCCGATGTGCCCTGGACAGTGGTCAAGATGGAAAAGGGACTATCAAACGTTTTACCTTTACCACCTGGGCTCTGAATTGGTCAAAAAAACGGAAATTATAGTGTCAAAAAGGGGAAATAAAAAGAAGGAGAAAATGAACCGCGAAATATGAAAATCTTGCCATTGTTGTTAAATAACAGATAAATTTAGGGAAAGTATTAGAAGAGCACATGAAGAAAATAAGGGAATTTAAGTAAAAGTATTGGTGAAATTTGGCAATGCTGCACAGATAGCAAAATAATTATTCAACCCATTGACACATGTCAATGTCCTAAAGAAGTCACCTTTCAACGGATTTCTAACCCTAGAACTCGAAGTAGAATGGATCGCAAAGAAACGATAATCAAGGTGAACAAACATGGCGGCCAAGGTAGTCATATTTCTTTGGAAATAAAATGGTATTTTACAGTTATTTATGAAAGTTTGAAAGGGAAGCCAGTAGGTTTTCTTTGTGAAAAAGAAAACGCTACACTGCCTCTCTCCGAAGGAAAAAAGGTTGACGTCAGTTGACCTTTTTTAAAAAAACTAAAAAAACTGGCCAAGGTTAATAAAGCTTAATTAAGTAATTATAAAAAAAACAGAATTATTCTACATTACAATCATAAAAATACACTTAAAATTAACTTACAATACTGGATCAAAATCCTTGTGGTACTTAGATTTGCTTACATAATAAAGCACTTTCTACAAATGGGCAAATAAATAGGTATTTAGTACTTATAGATAAGTTTCACTAATTAAATAAAAATCAAATCAAAACTGCAAATGTAAACACATATAACTACATACAGTATACCACAGTTTGATTAAACAGTGTGATTAGGCAATGTGATTAAATAACAATTGATAACTTTCGCGTATCAAACGTCTGAAACAGAAGTCATATTAAGGAGTTGTCTCTATCGGTAGGTCAATATTGAGAAAAAGGTCAAAGTCGGTAGGTACTCGATGCTATAATCACATTAGCCAAAATAAAAATTCAAAATTTCTATAAATAAATAAAACCCACTCTAAAAACTTTTAGAAGGTAAAAAAAAACTATTCAGTTCACACTAACTAATCGTCAAGAATATATCTAAAATCAATGAAGCATATTCATTTAAAACGTATATATGTTGGTAATTGTCTCACTAACAAAAGTCTTGAACTGAGCAACTCAAGTTCAAAATTTTGTCACAGACTCAAAAATACAACATAAGAATTGTTTTACCAACATATAAGTAAGTCACAAGAGAAACAAATCTGGGAAAATCGGATAAATCGCTGTTTCAGGTGCACTCTGAAATCAACACATAAATTTCACTGCTTATCAAGGCAGGAAATTAAAAGGCAAAAATTGAGTAGTATGCCATAAGCACCACTACTAAACTGTCCTCAATATCAGACAACAATGATTAGTTGAAAATAATACAACCAATCGAGGAAAGAGAGATTTGAGGTAAAACATGATTAGTTGAAATAGATGCAACTAATCGAGGTAAGAGATACTCATTAATATAAGTACCAAGAGAGAAAAATTTACTTAACAAAGGTAAGGTACAAAAGGTAAGTTAACCATTAACGTTGAGGTATTTATTTAAGGTAAGGCTACCAACCAAGGTAACAGGTAATAAGAGGTAAGAGGTAATATAGAGGTAAGGGAAGATACATAAAGGAAACATGAAGGTTTATGTTTCACTAGCATTGTCCACATTGTCACCTAAATCTTCCGAAGAACCAAAATATTTTTTTAAATCTTTGATGTGCCATTTTCCGGCATTTGTCCCATCCAAGTTCTTTAAAAGATAGACTACAGGCGACAATTTCTTGTGAACAATAGAGAGGGTAAATTTAGGAGCTAACTTGGAAGAGAATTTATTAATTGCATTTGACAAAACTTTATTACGTCTCCAAACTTTATCTCCTACATTAAATCTGACATCCCTCTTGCGGAGATTATAAGAACGCACGTTCTTATCATAGGCTGATTTCAGTTTTTCACGTACTTCCTTGAATAAATCTCTAAATTCCACAAATCCTTCAGCATATGTCCCTCTATCACCAGGAATAATTTCAAAATCAGTATCAAGCTTTTCTTGATAATAGTCACCACACAAAGGAACATATCGACCAAAATTTAAATATGAGGGTGTAAAACCTGTAACATCATGAACAGCAGTAGTCAAAGCCTGCCTAATTTGAGGAACATATAAATCCCAATCATTATGATTATTTATATAACTTCGAATAGCAGTACCAATGGTTTTATTATTGCGCTCCACAAAGTTACATTGGGCTGCATACACAGGGCTATAAGATATCCTAACCTTATATCGTTCACAAAGTCTCTTAAAATTTGCACTAATAAATTGAGGTCCATTATCACAGAAGATTAACTTGGGAACTCCATATTCTAGAAAAACTCTATCTTCCAAAAGATTAATTATTTTGGGTGCATTACTATCCCTGAGTGGAAAAATAAGGGAATATTTAGTAAACCAGTCTTGAATAACCAGAAGCCATTTATTACCTTTCTTTGAACGAGGAAAGGGACCCATTAGATCAATGGCAATACTCTCAAAAGGTCTTTCAACAGTTTTAGATTTTCCCATAAGACCCATTCTTCCTTGATTTGAATGTTTTTGTGCACCACATACCAAGCATTTTCTCACAAAACGTAACACATCCATTCGCATCTGTGGCCAATAATAAAAATCTTGCAAACGAAATAAAGTTTTTCTAAACCCTAAATGGGAGCAGGTAGGAGGGGGCTATGACATGAATCAATTACTGTCTGCCGTTGGTCTTTAGGTACTACTAATTTCCAATCATTGTCTATTCCATGTGGTAAGAATCTAGAAAATACTACCTTATAAATCTTTTCATCCACTGCTTTCCACTGAGGATAATCCTCTGGATGCTCTAAAATCTTTGTTTTCAAAGAGATATACCATTTATCAGATGTTTTAGAGTTTATATCCATAGTCAAAACTGATGCAGAAATCTCAGTAAAAGAAGGCCTATCTTCCTCATTGATATCGTCCTCTAAAATAGGTACAGGAATTCGACTCAAGGCATCTGCTAAAACATTCTGAGATCCCTTTCTATGAATTAAGTCAAAATTGTGTTGGCGAAGTTTGACAGCCCATCTGGCTAAACGACCAGCAGGATTCTTGAGATTATTCAACCAAAGAAGAGAATGGTGATCTGTAATGACAGTAAACCGACAACAACCTTCAATATATGGTCTAAATTTGTCTATGCAGAAAACAACAGCAAGACACTCTCGTTCAGTGTACAGTGTAATTCCTTTCAGCACGTGACAAAGATCTACTAGCGTATGCAATAACCTTTTCTTCTCCTTGAAGAATCTGGGTTAGAGCACCTCCAATGCCATAATCAGAACTATCACACTGAACATAAAAATGTTGAGAGAAATCAGGTTGAGCAAGTATGGGACTAGATACCAAAAGTTCTTTAATTTTAATGAAAGCAGCCTCAGCAAATTCATTCCATTCAATTGGCTGTTTCTTCTTTTTACCTTTCAGAAGATCATTTAATGGACTGACAAGAGATGAAAAATTCTGAATAAATCTTCTATACCAAGAACACATTCCTACAAAACTCTTGATCTCTGTTGTGATCGTTGGTCTTGGATAATTAACCATCGCCTCAACCTTTTCTGGATCAGTAGACAAGGAGTTGTTTCCCACAATAAAACCCAAATACCTTAATGAAGTCTTAAAAAAGCAGCACTTTTCTAAATTAACTGTTAGGTTAGCATCCCTCAATTTATCTTTCACGGTATTTAAAAGGTCTAAATGATGTTCCAAGGTGGGACTACATACTAAAATATCGTCAAGATAAGTAAAAATATGTGGCTCAAATTCAGGACCGAAAATAGATTCTACTAAACGTTGTTGAGTTTGAGCTGAATTACAAAGCCCAAATGGCATAACCGTAAACTGGAATTGACCACGTCCAATTATAGAAAAAGCAGTTTTTTCTTTTGATTGTTCATCTAACGGAATTTGCCAAAAGGCTTTTCGGGGATCAATTGAGGAAATGTACTTTGCACCTCTCAAGTTGCTCAAAATTCTATCAATGTGAGGCATTGGCCAAGAATCATACTTAGTAACTGCATTTAAACGCCTACCGTCATACACAACCCTATACTCGCCGTTTTTCTTTTTAACTAAAAAGGTTGTAGAACACCAAGGACTCTTAGAACTTTCTATGACACCTAATTTCAGCATAGAATCTAGTTCATCATTCATAAGTTTTTGCATATAAGGAGACATTAAAAATGGTTTGCATTTAAAAGGCTTGGCATCACCAGTATCAATACTCAAGGTTAACTTATTAGTTCTACCTAGACGATTTTCAATATCAATTTTTTTAAAGGAATCAATAATTAACTGAGCTCTTTTTCTGTCATGTTCTAAAAGATTATCAATTGATTTAAGTTCAAAATAAGTGTATTTTTCGAATCTGAGATAACTGAAATTTTAGCATTATTTCTTGAAATTGACCAGTTGTTATTTTCAAAGTTCATGATTAAATTGAATTGTTTCGCAAAATCTGCACCTAAAATAAAATCATGAGTAATGGAAGGAACTATTAAAAATTTCAATACTCCAAATGTGTCTCCAATTGATATCGGTAGATCTACTATGCCAGTCACTTCAGTACAAGTACCATCAGCTGTACTTACAATAAAATCAGAAGCTGAATTAATTTTAATATTAAACATTTCCAAAATTTTCACCCCATTATTCCCAATTACTGAAGAATTCGCTCCTGAATCCAATAAAGCCACAAAGTCATTATTAAAAATATTAATATTAATATATGGACGATTGTCCAAAGGTACATTAATAAATAAAGGTAAGGTTTCATATTTAATAGGGATATTTACCCTATAAAAATCAGACACTATAGAGAGCCACTTTTCCCAGTCAGATTTGAGAAACCTACACAAAGGTGCTCTAGAAGGAATTTTAGAAGATAGGGTGGATTGTGCTTTTGCTAATCTAGTGTTACGTCCACCACGAAACACTAGGGTTTTGCGTTTTTTGTGCAATCACGACAAGAAGAAACAATAACTCCAGGCTTGCCACAACGATAACAAAACCTTTTTCGTTTCTCAGTACAAGCAGTATATCTATGGTTTGGAAGTCCACAATTAAAACATTTAATTGGTTGTCTCTTCTTATCTGCAGAAAGCTTACTATTTTGGGGTACAGAAAAACTTGATTTGGGCTCAGAAACAAAACGAGAATCAGCGATACCTTTACCATTATTTGAGTGATTGATTTTATCATTATCATGATCATGGAAATGACTCAAAGGACACATACCTGACATTTCCTTCTTATTTAGAGAATTTGCCTCTTCTAATTTTTTACCAAGAGTAATTAGTTCATCAATGGTATTAATCTGTTGAAGTGCTAATTGAGTTATGTACTCTGGAAGAAGATTCTTTTTTAGATATTTGATTTTGGTACTTTCAGCAGGAATTTGAGTCAAGCGATTAAATAGATTATTTAATTGAGCAACAAAAATAATAAATGATTCACCACGCTTCTGTTTTCGATTACGTATTTGCCCCCAAATTTCATCATCCATATAGGGAGAAAGAAAATCCTTTTTTAACAAAGACACCAAACTATCCCAGCCATGAACATTATTTTTTATACTTCGAAACCACACAAATGCATCACCAACAAATAGCTCCACAGCTGAATCAAAGAGATCTTGATTTGAGAATTTTCTAGATAACGCCAAGTCAGAAACTCTTTCAATAAAGTAGAAAACTTTTTTAGGGTCTCCATTAAATTTAATATCCCAAGTAGAAATTGGAGGCTTATTGGCTGCACAAGTAACTACTGGATTCACATTGACTATGGGAGGTGGTTGTAAAACTGAGTTGTTGCACATAGAAGCATATGCATCCGGATTAATAATTTTATCCTCAACATCTGATTCAAGCTTGAGGCAGGTAGCATATGACTCATTTTTAAAATCTTCAGCATCTTTATCTGCTGGTACATTCAGAAGATTAATTCGGTTAACAAGATGTGCCAAACGTGACCTTATTCTCAAAAAGGTAGAATCAGTTGTCGTACCTTCAAAATCTACTATAAGTCCAGTAACAGAAAGTATTGATTCAGTAATGCCTTTCTCCTCAAACTTAAAATCGAACTTCTCCTCATACTGTGCACTATCAATTAAATATCCTGGTTTATTTCTCTCAGACTCCTTTTTCAAAAGCTTTCTAAGGATTACACGTTTATCATTTACATTTCGGTTACTATAAACTCGGCGAATATTCAGTTCAAATTCTAATTCATAATCCAAAAGATAATTGCAATTGAAAGGGTCCATTTTGTCTATAGTTAACAGGAGCACAAAAGTTTAGATAAAACAGTACCTAACCAAAACTATTTTTGAAGATAAATGAAAGAGATTTTATTTAGAGAGAGCAAACCAAGTTCACCTAAGTCTTTGTATAAGTCAGTCAGAAGTTATCATTTTCAATTTGATAAAGTCACAATAACAGAATTAAATAGTATCGGAAATCAAAAAAAGGTTGAGATTCAATCACTGACCATGATCACACTACCATATTCAATAAGCAATTTAAAATCTTATTTAAATTCATCAATACAAATTCTATCAAATGTAAAAAGGCAAAAATCCAATTTTGAAACAAATTTCAACAAACCGTTACAAAGAGCAATGAAAAACATAAGGCAAAACCAATACTTATGGAATGATCACCAAATAGGTCTAGAGATGAAAATCAAATAAGCTCACTTAAACTCCAACAAAACACTTCAGTCGAGGGCCCCAGACGTTGGGCGTCAAATATATATGTGACGTATTTTTAAAAAAGTATAAGTTAGCAAAGCCACATACTATGCGAACGGCAGCTTTGGGTAGGTGGAGAGCTAGGTCGTGGTTCAGAATTACATAAAAAGGAGTTGAAGCCTAGTATAGCTATATAAGCTAGACCCGTTAAATGGGCGCCACTCAATTTAACTTACAGGTTGTAGCTATAATATTAAAATTGAGAAAATTATCATAGCAATTATTGATGTTCATATTGTTTAGGTGATCAAACCAAAGTAAAACCAACAGGAATTATTAAAATTAGGCACATTTATTTATTATGGTGTTAGTTCTTACCTAAGGTTAGTGCAGGTACACTTGGTATTTAAATCTACTCCTACCGGTTGAAATACTTGGCCAGTTTGTAGGGCTTTCTTAGTAGTTGAGGTAGAGGACCAGTGCATCATGTGTGGTAAGGCTGGACGGTTCAAAACCTAGGAGCCATTACCGTCAGTAACGGCTCCATTTTTGGCAAAGGGGCTCCAAAACCCAGACGGTTTAAAACCTAGGAGCCATCACCGTCACTAACGGCTCCATTATCGGCACACGTGCAGGATGAAACGTTGCACTGTAAGATCCGAAAAAAAGGAAGTATCGAGTTTTATTACTCAAACACTGGACTACTCATTGGACTAAATATTGGACCTAATAACTGAACAAGGAAAAGGTTAGATAAGTTTAAATTAATTAAAGGAATTCTTACCCCAAAATAAGAGAACTTTACTATAATAGCCACATGGCTAGGCTGTAGCCGTTTAGGGACAGGCTGACGTCCGATGTGCCCTGGACAGTGGTCAAGATGGAAAAGGGACTATCAAACGTTTTACCTTTACCACCTGGGCTCTGAATTGGTCAAAAAACGGAAATTATAGTGTCAAAAAGGGGAAATAAAAAGAAGGAGAAACTGAACCGCGAAATATGAAAATCTTGCCATTGTTGTTAAATAACAGATAAATTTAGGGAAAGTATTAGAAGAGCACATGAAGAAAATAAGGGAATTTAAGTAAAAGTATTGGTGAAATTTGGCAATGCTGCACAGATAGCAAAATAATTATTCAACCCATTGACACATGTCAATGTCCTAAAGAAGTCACCTTTCAACGGATTTCTAACCCTAGATCTCGAAGTAGAATGGATCGCAAAGAAACGATAATCAAGGTGAACAAACATGGCGGCCAAGGTAGTCATATTTCTTTGGAAATAAAATGGTATTTTACAGTTATTTATGAAAGTTTGAAAGGGAAGCCAGTAGGTTTTCTTTGTGAAAAAGAAAACGCTACAACGTCTGCTCATTAATACTAAAATTAATTAGCCTCACTTCGTTAGCCCTTACCAAAAGATGTTTAGTATTCACTCGTTGACCTGACGTAACCAAATCCATGTTTAACGTCCAGGGTCTATATCTTCAGCCATATCCGCACAGTTGATAGCGGACTCAAAGTCCTCTATATGATGTTTTACTTCCTGTTCAGAATCAGAGTCTGAACGCTCTAAAAAGTCTAATTCCGGGTTTGAAGTCGTTTCACGAAACGTCTCTACGTGAGAAGTCGTAGGCGATTCCAAAGAATGTGTCTTTTCTACTCCAGTGTCGGTACCCGCTTTAAGTCTCCTTGATGTTCTTGTAGGCAACTTCAAAGTTTTCTTTGGTGGCATACTAATTTAAAGCCACGATGGTACTCGTGAATTGGGAACAAATGAAATCGAACTGTCCCACGCCCCTCCTGATAGGTATGAGAGAAGTCTCAACCCTACGCTTAAACATTTCACAAAATTGGTCTTGATTTATATGTGCGTAATTCTTGATAGTATCGAGTAAATCACGCATCCCACGATCACTAGTCTTATAATGTGCTGCACTAAAAAGCACTACTTCTTCTTCATTATATCTTGATATGTTTTGAACAAAGTCCCTCAAAGCACACTGGTACTCACACCAATGCTTGTAATCCTTGAATCTGTGGCCGACAATCTTATTTAACTTTCTGGGAAAACTCGGGAACAATTTAAAGTCGGAAAATAAAAGCCCACAAAATTCAGAACTAGATGATATGTTAATCCTCAATTTTAGGGCACAAGCGGAATCTATGTCTTTCTTCCTTCTCTCGTCGACCTTCAAATTCAGCTGTTGTTTATTGAAGTCATCGCCCTTGTAGTTGATAACAAAGTCCCCCTCACCACGAACGAGATAATTGCTAATGGTCTTCGAAACTGCGTTCCAGCAAAACCAATAGCCACAGTAGAGACGACCTTATAATTTTTCCTAAAGGAATAGTAATGGTTTAGGAACGTCTGACAAATGCCGTATCTTTCCCAGTATCTCTTCTCCAGTTGTTGTGTAAATCCATTCTGGTTGGCATCCAACTACACCCCTTCTGTCGTCGCGTTCAAAGCCAACGGACTAACCTTAGCCATCTCAATATTAGTGCGATCTATAAATTCAGGTTCCGTTATATAACCATTAGTGACAACACAAGATTCTTCGGTCCTTATAACGAGTCTGCTCAAAAGACGAAAGACGTTACAAAACATAGCACAAGCGTCAGTAGACCAGGCACTTATACCCTGACCAGCCTTGTACACGTACGGTTCCCCGTGCTTAGGCTTGAAAATGCCCTTCAGTTGAAATCTAATCACTCTGCTATCCGTATTGTCAAAACCTCCATTACCCTCAAAGGGTGCCTGGTAATTCCTCTGTGTTATATGCTTTATGAAGCCATTAATAATCTCCTGAATCTCAAAGTCGTTAAATAGGTCCCTTCTGTAGTCCGGCTCCACGGCATCTTCAAACCGTATGTCCAAAATCTCCCCTATAAGTCTCTCCTGTCCAAAATTGAAACGGAAGAAAGGTTGTTTATTAAAATACCTGGCCTCAAGGACCTGAAGTGTCTGCATTGGTTTAGACGCCGAAAAATGGTTACCCACCCCACTACCAATAGAATAATAAATTTCATCAACAGGTTTGGGGTGATTTCTTTTATTTACAGGCATAACAATTAAATCCGGTAACACTTTACCCGTCTCAAATTCTTCTGCAACAAGGTGACTAGTTGCCAAATTCATCGAAGTGTCCTCCGTAAAAGCCGCGGACGGAATAAAGGTTTCAACCATCCTGTACATATGGGCTGTGTAGGCCCCATAATTACATCGACTATCTTATCCTGCACTATTACAGGAACAGCATCCTGCTTTGGAAAAGTTAACCAAGTCTGAGTATGGTCGTAAAAATCGGTATTTAGTTCTAGTTTGGCATATAGGTTTCTATACTGTTCACAATTGTCATGTACTATGTAAAGTTTTTCTACGTGTCTACTCAAAGCCACAATCTGGAGTTCTTCAACCGATGGCAAGGTACCATCGTTTGCAACACAATAAAGAACGGCGGTATTCGTTGTACCCCCTTGATTGTTACGGACCGTGTTTTTGCCCGTTTCAGTTATTTGACTAGATGCTGCCTTTGAAAAACACATACGTAACATCTTCTTCTCAACGGGGACGTTATCCAACGTTCTAAACTCTATGGACCTGTCAACGGTGGAATGTGCTCGCATGTTATATCCGTAATAGGGTCAATGTCATTTCAGTTTGAATTCTTAAAAGTTCCTTCTGGATAGTGATACAATTTTCGTTTATAGTGTCTATAGTTCTTTCAAAGTTTTATTCATTATATTACCAGCAAATGAACTGAGCTCATTAATCTTACGCATCGAATTTAGCTGATCGTGCTTTAGTATCTCAAAATTCTGGGTGATAATTTCTACGTCATTATTGTCTAAGTTCCCTGTGATAAACTTGATGCCACTTTCTAGGAAATTCATTAACCCGCGTCTTTTTCGACTTTCCTCACGTATCTTTAGTTTATCATAGGTGTCGTATGTACTATTTAGTAGTTCGTACGTATGGGAATATAATGTTGTTATTACGCTGTTATCTTGTTCGTCCACCATGGTTTTTAGGATTATAATATTTCTCAGAAAGTGAGATAACTTATACTTAATAGTAGTAATATTAAATGGGATATAGGTAGTATGATAATGATTATAATAAGCGAAGATGCCACGTCTTCCGTGTAGTATCCGGCGTTAGGAAGTTTGTGTAGGATTCTTCCTAAGTCTTTTTACCTTTCTAAAGTGTGTGTTTATGGGTTTTGTCTTTGAAACACCTGTTATTTTGTTTTTATTTACTTTAGATACTTTCATGGGGATATACTGGGGATTCATCTTATTTCTAAGATCATTTTTTTTCTATAAATTGTTTCGCCTGTTTGTAGGTTAGGGGGTTGTTCAGTATTTTTATTTTGTTTCTGGGTGCTGGTTGATTGTTTTTGGTACGCTGTTTTATAGATATGCTCGTGAAAGTGTAAAAGCTCCTTCTTTATTTTGACGTTGTATTCTTCGTATATTGTGAGATCCGTATTCAAATTGGGTTCATTGAAATAGGGACCGTATAAAATGGCAAAAGGTGAATGTCTGGTTGTTGAATGTATACTTTGATTGTAAGTAAGCAGATGATATCATAAGATTTTGTGGTGTTTCGTCTGGATTCTACATTTTGAGCACTCTTAATTTTTCGAGGATCGTGGAGTGTAGTCTTTCTATAAGGCTGTTGGAGGACGAGTTGCCCGGTGTAGTGTAATGAAGTTCTATGTTGAATAACTGACAAAATTCTTTGAATACGTTATTCTGAAGTACTTTACCTTGGTCCGCTACGATTCTTTGGGGAATATTATGGTGGGCACAATAATGTCTTAATTTATGTAACACAGTTATGGCGTTTTTGTCAGGGATAAAGTAAGCTTGAGCGTATTTCGAAAAGGAGTCAATAATTGTCAAAAATTAGCAATTTGAGAATTGAAAAATATCTATGTGAATGGTTTTGAAAGGCTTGTCTGATAGTAGAGGGCCTTCGTACGCAATTCTGTAAGGGTGTCTCTCGTATTTATTTTGAAGACATCTCACATTTGTAGTATTATGTAGTTAGTAATAGTGTCTCTTAGATTAGGCCAATAATAAAGTTGCTTAAGGTGGTTATACGTTTCAGTTATACCGTTATGATTGTTTTGATGATATTTTGAAATAATGTCTTGCTGTTGTTCCGTGTTTATTATATCAGCCACATATTTGTTAGAAAGTAATGCGTATTTTGGCCGTGGTGTTCAAATTTGCAGCGATCATTCTTTGAAATTCAAGTCTCAATTTCTCATTTGGGATATAAATGGTAAAAGTCACGTCCGGTCTTATCATTTTTTTAATATTTTTAATATGTGTTCTTGTCTATTGTCCTGGGTGATGCATACATGGTGGTGATTTTTCTTAAAGGGTTTCGTATAGGTGTGTTTGTATTTTTCACCGTAGTTAATTATTAATCTATTGGACTCCTAATTTAGAGGTAATTCAGAAATAGGAAGGCCGTTGCCGTCAGAGTGAAGAACAGGTGAGTTGCTAATTAGCTCTTTGCATTTTTGAAATGCTTCTCCGAATTCTTGATCTCTTATATTAGACTCGCTACCCTTTCGAAGACACTTGGTAAAGGGAAAGGTAATCTTTGAGAAGTTTTTAATGAATCTGCGATAATACCCTATCAGGTCCAAAAAGGATTTAATTTCTTTTTGCGTTCTTGGAACAGAAGATCTTTGAATCGCTTCAATGTTTGAGGGGTTTGGTTTAATGCCCTCATATGTAATGACATGACCAAGGAATGAGATCTCTTTACATAAAAATTCTGACAATCAAGCTGGATTTTTAGATTTACTTTTTTGAATTTTTTTAATATTCGTCTATTATGGTCGGTGTGTTCTGATAAGTATTTTGAGAATATGACAACATTGTCCATATAGATAAAGCAAAATTGACATAAAAAATCACGTAGGATTTCATCCATCATTCTTTGAAATGTGCATTGCTCCGCAAACCAAATGGCATGCGGAGGTATTCGTAATGGCCATTTTCGTAACCGCGTAAGGGGGGTTTTCTCGATAGACGAAGGATCCATCTCAATTTGGTGGAATCTTTGGGCTAGGTCAAGGGTGGTGAAATAGGTACATTTGCCATGGTTGTCTAATATTTCCTCTATTCTTGGTAATGGATATTTTTCTTCTACGGTGACGTCATTTAGTCTTCGGTAATCAATTACCATGCGAAATTTTCGTTTGCCGCAGGCGTCCATTTTTTTTTTTAACAATCCACACAGGGGCTGAATATGGTGAAATCTAGTAGGATTTCTAGTGAATACTAGAAGGATTTCTAAATTACTTAACATAGACAGGTCTATCGTCTATCGTACGAATAAAGTGCTTAGTTTGGCTTGTAAAGGTCAAATCGCAATCTTGGCGATACATTATGTCTTTAAATTCATGACAAATTGGTAAGATTTTTGATTTCTCTAAAGGTGTTAGATGATTTAGTCGCAGTTGGGTTTCATGATTAAATTTTGACAAGCGTGTCAGTGGATCAAGTATGTCAAACTGATCTTGTGGAATAACTCTTATTCTTTGGTGAAAGTTTCCTTGAACTTCCGGCGTTGGGTTAGGGATGTTACATAAGCCGTGGTTACTTTAACTAATGAATCAGGAATGATATGTTCATTTATGGAGAAAGAAGGTAAAATAGCGGTACCTTTTTCGTAGTTTATCGGTATTTTTAGAAAATGATTATTAACATTTTCAATTGGTTTGTTTAGTGGTTTATTGTATGCAAGAGAGAATGCTATTTTTACATTATTCAATGTCAAAGTTTTATTTTCGTAATCTAGAAGAGCATTGAGATTTTTTAGATCTTTAGTACCTATTAAGGCGTCAAAATCATTATGCCAGTTTAAAACTCGAAGTTTGACCGGACAGTTGATGCCTAGTTCTTCCAGTAAGGACAAGTTTAAGTTCTTGTCTTCTTTATCGTTTGTTTGAAAGCAGTTACTTCAAAAGGCTCGATATACACGTTTTTCGGAAATAATTCCGCAATTTTCGGGGAAATAACAGAGTCAGAGGCTCCCGAGTTTTTCGGGAAGGTAGAAGTAGGGGAGCTCTATCATTTGGGCAATATTATTTAGGTTGAGTTTGTGTTGGAGGCTATATTCTGAAGATTTTCACCTTTTCCTTTGTCATTTTCAATATTGTTTTCAAGGTTGCTAGTGATCGGTTCAGCGTAGTTTGAGAAGGTGGGGTATTCCTATTGAGGGGTGGAGTAAGCGGAGTAATTTTCCTCGAACTGACCTAGTTCATAAGGCTCATATTGTGACTGGGGTTGGATAGTCTCAAGATTTGTTAATTCTTCAGATGAAAAATTGCGTTGACCAGAGGGAGAGAAAGTCGGATATCTAGCTGACGGGCAGCTTTGCTGCTGTAAGCGGGAAGGTCCTGCCGTGGAAATGGACATGGGTGTTGGAGTGTCTTGTTTATTGGGGTTTTGGTGTTGTGGTGGAAATTGCCTTGATTTTCCAAGGGCCTGGGCATTGGTGGGGTATTTGCGTGGTACAAATCTGGGTTGTACTGTTAGAGGATGGTTAGGAAAGTCTTGGGATCGAAATTGATTAACAGGTTGTTTATTATTAAATATATTAGGTAAAGTAGTGTGCAGAGCTTTGTTACCGTGACCGAAAGTTGGTCTTTCGACTGTATTTCGCAAGTTAGGGTAATTATTAGTAAAATTAACTTGAGATTCAATGATATTATAATTAACTACGTGTTGGAATGCAGCTTCTAAAGTGTCATGGCGTTGGATAATGAGCATAGTTTTCAGCGTTTGGGGTGAATTTGCGGTCAAGATCAAAGCCGACGTGTTTTCTATTTGAGCAAGCAGTGTAGCTTTGGAAACGGCGTCTCTTACGTCACATTGAGTTTTCGCTACAATTCTTTGAACAAACGATCAATCTATAGACAAATTGCAACATAGTTTCGGTCTTGTTAATTTTGTTATATTGCAATTGTTGCATTAGAACAAGATATGTTATGGGGTCACCAAACTTTTGTCGTAGCGCTACTCGAATCAGCCCAATTATTTAGGTCGGGTCTAGATAGGTAAAAGTTTCGTGCGTCTTCAACTAATTTCGATTTTAGAACGGCAGTAGTAAGCCGCCTTTGTTCATAACTGGTGTTATAATAAACAGTGTAAAATTCGTCAATCGATAATATGATACTTTCTAAATGCTCCTGTTTGCCTGAGAAAGTGGGCAACAACGAGGTATGGAATCTAATACTATTGGGCGTATTATCAAGATCTTCTAAATTTAAACTATCAAATAAAAATGAAAGGTCTCCTTCTTGAGGAATTCCTGTTACATGAGACTGGGTTCTTTCGATGCAAGATTTCTGAATCGTCAGAATTTTCTGAGTCACTATAATTATATACTAACCCTAAAGCGGCCCTATTTTTGATCAATATTTTCTTTAATCTTTTCGACGCTTGAGACATATATTAAAAAAATGGTCATTCAGCAATTACTTACAGTATAGTCAAGAAAGAATCCATAAAGCCTATGGTGCAGAGGTCCACAACCAAAGGAGTCTCTATAGAGGTGTGGCTAAAATCCAATCTTAAGTTGGGGTAGTCACGGCGTCGATTGACGTCGATGTTCGTCGATCAGGAAGCTGGAATAGCGTCGTCAATGACAGCAAGACGATTAGGCTAGCCGCACATATTGAACGCAGCACAGCACAGCACACAGAGCGGCAGAGGAAACTGCGCTCACTCCATAAGCGGCACAGGCCAGACCGAGTACTCTGTCGCCACTGCGTGCTGGCTGCTCTTTTGCTACGTCCAATCTGCGGCGTATTATTTAAATTTCGTATGCTACAACATCCTCCGCTATCCTAGGCTGTGCTGCGTTCAATATGCAGCTAGCCTTAATCCTGCGTTTTTCTGGGTCTCGAGTCGTTCCTTGCACGCGCTTCTTACTTACACGTACACTCAATGGGTAGTACCCAAAAAGTTCGATTTGGATAGCGCACAATGATGTAAAAATCATTTCCGCACAACGTAGTCCGATAAAGGGCAAAGTCACGCTATCCTACCGGCTGCGTCAATTAAATGAGGATTTCTACGAAGTTACTTTTAAAAAAGAAATTTTATTGCCAAAATAAGGCCAAAACTTAAAATTAATAAAAAAAATGTGGTGAAAAACTAAAACCGAACAGCCTCAAGCTTTAACATGATCTTAATGCAGACGTTTATAATAATGCATACAGTTTCATATGATGCAAATAGTACAGTCAGCGGTTTACATAGTTTAGGTATATTACTCGATAAAGGAATAGTGAAAAATATTTCCAATAATGTCGTAATCAAATTTTTGATAAATAGTTTCTTTTTTTGTATTCCTGTATAATGTTTTAAAGTGACAAAATTCCGATTGTAAGTGATCTGTTTCAATATCTTGTTTGGAAAGGTTGCAGATTTTTTCAAACGATTCATGGATGTCACCTTCATCGTTAGCTGAAAAACACTTAAAAATCAGATTTAAAATTTCAGAGTAAGCTAACAATCGTTTTCTTAAGTCTTGAACCAAAACGTCGCAAAAAAAAAGAATACATTTATTTTTTAATAAATTTTAATAATAAAATTGTTTCTAAAATTTTTTATAAAATCTAACAAAGACTCAATGAGTTTGAAAGCTGATGTAAAATTTATATTTGGACTTTCTAGACTTTTACTAGTGGCGTTTATTCTTTCGAGTAATCCCTTCCAAATAGTGGTTGAAAAGATCGTTTCGAAGCTATTCATCTTATTCGATAGGCTTAAAGCCTGGCTTCTGGTAATAGGCTTCTCATTTTCGTCACATGAGAACCGCAATAAAATATTTAGAATTAATGTATATATTTTTTAAAGCTTTTACTGCATCATGTCTAGCTGACCACCTCGTGTCACTTAGTCTTTTTGGCATAACAGTGCATTTTTCGTCTAAGATACTTCATCTATGTGTAGATACAGAAAAAAAATTATATATATTTTGCACAAAATTGTAGCTTTGACCGCGGCAGTTTGCAATGTCTAAACCAAGTTCCCTTAATTTATTCGTAACAACATATTGCAAATGTACGGCGGTATGTTTTTCAATGTGCAGAAAGCCTATAAACTTTGCTACTATTTTTCCCTTATAAATATATCTAATGATTAAGCTTAATTGATCGCAATGACTGATATCAGGTGTAGAGTCAACAATAATGGGAAAATATTTGGCTGTTTTAACTACACCCCTAATTATTTCAATTAGTTTATCTTTAGGAATTTGAATAAGTTTATCAGAAATGTGGTGCGATAAATAACTGGTACTAACTTTTCCTCGGTTTCCGAAGCGACGTAAATGTTCTGCTAAAAACTCGTCAAACTCTGAGAGATATGCTAGGCAACTCAAATAATTACCTTTATGTAGACTTGCTATTGTTTCTTCAGATCCCCGAAAAGCTAAACCTTGTTTTGATAAAAACTTAATGGTGGAAGGGATTCGTTCTAAAACCTTAAACCAATATTTTTCCTCTTCCTCGATCTTTTCGTGAAGCTTGTCGTCTACGTTGCCGATCAAAGTGGATCTTGTAGTTAACGTAACTATTGCTTCTAAATGTGTTTTGCTTTTCTCGTGGAATTTAAGTGCTCTTGATATATTCCTCAAATCGTTATACCGAGAACTAGTTAACGCTAGTCATCACTTCTCTTGATAATAGTTTACAGGGGTAACAATAAACAGATATGGTTAAATACAATAAACAGGTTTGGTCGAGTCATATATAAGCCATTCTCTTTTTTTCTTTTCCTTTGTTTGGTTTGAAACGATAAAAATCACTAGCTTTCAAGGATCTGAAGTACTTTCGCCCTGAATCTGTATAAAATTTTCCTACATTATCCAACGTGTCGCTTTGAGGTCTATTAATTATAATATTTTCTATAAATGATTGACTCCTGATAAGATCTAACGATCATTGGGAAACTTTGGAAACAGTTGACGTTACATTTGTTGAGACATTTACAGGTTGCAGACTTTCTTTAGAAATAATGAAAGTTGAAAAGGAATTCGAAATACTCGGACCTTGGCGACCAGATGGAGTATCGCCACTGTATCTTGCACTTGTATCTGCAGACTTCATTTCAGGATTAGCAATGCTATAGCATTTTGACACCAGATGCATGTTTGTAATTCTTTATGAACTAAAAACCATACACATTTAAATCTAAAATACCGACAATTAAAGTTGAAAGGATTTTTTTTTGCGAGGTTTGTTAGTAATTGGAATTTTTAGCTCTTTCGTAGAAAATCTATTTTTAATGTGCATCAACAAAGCACTTTCTACAATTTGTAGACTGAAAACTTATGGGCCCTCTATATTTCCAAAATTTTGCAGCTATTAAATAGGAAATAGACAGAAACAACTACTCCGAAGACTAACACCCCTGCCGCTACTGGAATTGAATAATTATTAATGTTTATTTCAAAATAAAAAATTACTTAGCATGAAAAGGAAAAATTAAGCATATTTTTGAAATAAGGTTCAAAGTTACTAAATGTATATGTTAACCAAAAGAACTTACTCTCTTTTGGAAGGAGTAATTGCGTAACTACTCAATTACTCTAAAATTTCATCAACAAATTAGTTAATTAACGAACAATTTAATTAAGAAGAGAGAAAAAGTTTTTTTGGTTAACTTAACATATACGCATTTAGTAACTTTGAGCCATATTTCAAAAAGATGCTTAATTTTTCCTTTTTATGTTATATTTTTATTCTGTTCTATAGTCCCTTCTGATATTCCTTCTTTGTTTTCACATATGTTTGTTTTATTAATGAAGCTTTGAAAAAACAGTAATAATTCAAAAACCGGTAGGGATATTAGCCCTTGGGGTCGTTGTTTCTTTTTTAACATATGGCTACAGTTTATGAAAATGCCGAAAACAGCTGATAAGTTTTAAAATTTCCAAATTTTGATTGTATATATATGCTACTGTCGCATGTTTTAAATTTTATTATTCAGTTTTAACATATTTTTTTGCTTTATAAATTGAGCTCTGAAACAAACAGTGTAATTCAATGCCGGTACGGGTATTGGCCCTCGGATTAGTTGTTTCTGTTTGTTTCCTTCTTAACATTGGCTGTAATATTTTGGAAACATAGAAAGCAGAGAAGTTTTCAATTTCCAAATTTTAAATATTGCTATTTTGCATGTTTTAAATAGATTTTATGCAAAAAAGCTAAAAATTCTAATCACAAAAATTACTGACATTATTAAATTTAGAACAAGAAAATTTACAAGAGACGACTTTACTCAACTAGACAGTTTGGCCTTTTCCAAATTAAATTTTTTTGTAAACAGGTATTAAAATGTTTTATCATAATATGTTGTACAATAACTTATCAAGCTAATAATATGATGGATTTGTCTTAGTGATTATATAGCTCGACACACACGATAGTTTATTTACAAAGTAGTTAACACCAACGAACACACAATGTATATCTTTTGTAACGTACAGGGTGGCCATCGACAGATGATCTGGAAAACTGGAAGTGCAATGAGAAAAATTCAAATAAAGGAGTTTCATAATTTAGTACATAATATTTAATTATTTAATTTTTGTATATACAGGTTGTCCCAATTTTGCGCATTCACTACCAACTTTCTTATTTTAAATTAGACATGACGTTTTTTCTTTCACTAGTCGATTCTATGTTTGGTTCTAAGACTTTTCTGTATTTATCTATATGTATCTATCCTGAAAAAGTGAGGGTAAACAAAAATGTTTAAGTAAAACATTTTTCAATTATTACAACTGATCCCTAAGTTTAGACAACCTTTGACTCCTTCTTAAGGTAGGTGTGTCATCGACCCGATTGTTACTTCTTAGAGTAAATGAATTTTCGCCTGATATTTTTTGTACTTCTAATTCTACAACATCGTTTACTTTGTTTGACTTTTTGCAAATGTTTAGAGTTAAACAGTTACTTATCATATCACAACACTGAACTCTTGAATCATTTCTTTCGAGGCATCTTTTAACACAACATTTCTTATAAACTAGGTAAATAAGCGCTACTTTAGCTATACTAAGAAATGCATATGAAAAGCAAGAATTGGAAACAACCATCGAAACAAGGGTCTTCTTTGTAAGTTCGTTTATAGTATTGTCAATTTGGTCTAATTTCTGACTGGCAACATTTAAAGATTCTTTATTTAGGGAAACGGGTGGAATAGGAATAAATTCAATTTTTGTCTGGTTACGTTTGGGTTTTTGATTGGGATCACAACAATCTTCAACGTGAATTTCAAGATTAGGAACAATAGCTTTATGAGGACTTACGAAATTAATAGTCTCCGAAACTAAAGTTGTTGAACTCGTGAATAGTTTACAATTTTCTTTCAGTGATAGTAACCCAGTGTCATTGAGAACAAAGTTCAGTGGTGGCAAAGATGCACACGTGACGGTGACGTGAGTCTGTGGCGGTAGTACATAGATCCAGCTGTTGGAAGATTCCAGCTTATGCCATATCTCTATTGATGTTGATGAAATACGAGTGTCGAATTCATTTGGAATGAAGTTGGAATGGAACAGTATCCTTGTTTCACAAATAGGTCGAGTATGTTGTATGTTGAAGTATGATTCTGGACTTGGGCATATAAGATTACTCGCGAGTTTGCAAGAGTTTAGAGATTTTAAGATAGTATAGGAATTTTTATCCTCAGACAAGGCTAAGTAGCCAATAGTCGGAAGAATGAAGATCATTGTCTCATGTGCCTTTAGGATTGGCAAAGGAATTATATGGAAAAGGTGGTACGAATTTACGTTTACTAAAGGGTTAGAAATCACGAACATAATTCGATTTTCCTTGTGAAAAGTTTTAATTTTTGCATGTTCTAATTATGGATATGCGTTTTCCTTATCTACGGGAAGGATTTAACTCAATTCTGAAAGATGAGGAGGGGTAGTATTCAACTCACTGATTAATTGGACAGGGAACATGATTAAAGGATGTAGTATATTCGATTTTGCGAATAAAATAGAATTTATGATTGTAGAAAATTCCATTTCTAATTCGGATAACAGCAATTCGAGTAACGAAACTGTTTTTTACTTCTACAGATTGCTTTAGCTCTAAATTAAATCCTTGGTGAGATGAGTGATCTAGGGCATCTTCTATTCTTTTGAGGTTGTTGTTAAGTGTGGTTCTGTCGTGGCTGAGACTTGATATTGTAGCATTGAAATCCATTATTGTTGTTTGTCCTATATGTGTTTTTTGTTTTAGTAGATTGAGTAATTCTTTTTCATCATTGTTTACTTTATTTATTGCGGCATTGTAATATTGACCTTTGAATCTAGAGCTCCAAACAAGGTTTTAAAAATAGATCCGGCAATATCCAATAAAGCTCGTTTATTCCTTTTGGAATTTGTGAGAGATTCTAAAGTTTGTTTTTCATTATATAGAGAAGGTATTAATTTTTCTAAAAATTTTAAACTAGTCGTGCACATCGATTGTGCGTTGATTCTCTCGTTTTGACATAACAATTTCGTTTTGCCATACGTGGTTTCTAAAAATGTTAGTTTATCGTGGAAAATATATAAATCTCAATAGCTAATCAATTCCCATGAATTTTCTATAAATTTTATTCGGCTAACTCCTCGTAGTAAATACCAGAGGATGGTAGTTTTGTGGTCTCATAAGGAACCTGCTGACTTAGATGGATGAGTTTGCATACTAAGGTCCTGCAACAAAAACATGTTTTAGCCTGTTGGAGTGAATCTTTTGTTTTTTATTGTTTATTCTAATAATGAAATTTACGGATGAGTTTTTCTCTATTATTCTATAAGGTCCTATATAATTGGGTGATAATTTTTTTGAGTTGGTTAATTTTGTTTGTTCATTGGTTACATATACTTTGTCGCCTACATTGAATTCGGTGTTATTTGTTTTCTTATGGTATCTCTTTTTGTTGGCTTCCTTAGAGGCTATCAGATTATGTTTTGCTATTTCATGTGATTTTTGTAATTTTAATGTTATCTCGGCCAAGTAGTCATCTTACATATACCTGAATTCTGGTATCTAGTGATGGATTAAGGTAAGATGGCTTGATGTCCAAAAAGTAGTTCATGTGGGGAGAATTAGTGGAGGTGTGAACAGTCGTGTTATAGCTAAACATTCCAAATTCTATCCTGTCGTCCCAATCGGTTTGGTTTTCGATTATATAGTGCTTCGAGTATCTGCCAAGGTAGTTTTTGTTGAGTGCTCCGTTTGATTGCGGATGATAAGCTGGACAGTTTATCTGCTGGATTTTCATGAGCTTGGAAATGTTTTTTAATAAATTAGACATAAAATAAATCTCTTCCTTGCTCTGATACTATAGTGGCAGGAATACCAAAGGTACATATAAAGTTTTCTACAATTTTCCTTGCTATATTCTCAGCTTCATGGTTAGGTAAAGCAAATGCTCGGGAGAACTTAGTTAAGTCATCTTGTAGAGTTAGAATATATCTATTGCCCTTTTCCGTGTAATGGTAGAGGCCCAGCGATGTCTATAAATATTCTCTCCAATGAATTCGAACTAGTGGTGGTTATTTCCATGGGCATTTTATTTTTTTTCTACACAATTAGATGCGTCTGTTTCAATAACAAACTAAACAGACACTGGCGAAGCCATAATTACTCTAAAGCTAACAAGGATTTCTTTTCCATATGGTCAAAACAAAGTCTATGTATACTAACGTAATAAGTCTGCTCACTCTGTTGTTCGACCTGAAGACAGTACCATTTTTTGCACTAATTTTATTGCTAGTCGTAAATTTTGTTATCAAGTTGTTAAGCACGTTCCACTTCTATTTACGAGGGTGAAGATAAAAGTATCTCCTTTCCTTTGTTTACCAGAGGCGTTTGCTTTATGTACATATTCATGAGAGGTAGCCATGACTGAAACTTTATTTTTCCGAAACTCGCAAAATATTTTTATTTTACCCACTCGGCACGAACACTGTAACTGACGGCAATATAGGGTTTGTTATGGTTGCCCACCGAGTGGGCTTTTACCTACACGGAGGGTGGTGAGCAGACTTACAACGTTAGAATATATAGACTTTGGTCAAAAGTTCGACAATTGACCCAAAAAATAAATGTGTCGCAAAATCCTCCTCACTTCACTTGAAACAACCACTTCAGGCTGTTACTACCTATCGCCTTTCAACCTTTGGCATATTTATGGCATTTACAATTTCCGGGGTGCTAACCTAATGATTGTGGGTGAACTAAACAGAAGGCTTATTATTGCGTGGGTAACAAATGAAAGTTTTCTTACATTGTATCATTATGAGAGTCCTGCTTTTTTTAAAATGACTTTTTGACTCATGCATCAAAAACAAATTAGTTTAAATTCAAAACTGCAAACAAAAGAAATAGTAGATACTTAGTTTACTATTTGACTTTATATATAATATTTATAGTAATACAGGCCACCGGGCCACCCTGGGGTGTTCAGAGTGCTCAGAGCAAGACTTGGATATGCTTATCAAAACTCAGGTTGAGAAATATCTTTCTGCTATGCACTTTTTTTGAGGAATATTATACACAGAGTTTGTAAAATGAAAAGTTGTCTGCTTTAATGTTGTTTATGTTGTATAAGAGTTGAAACTTCAAAAGTTAATTTTTAGTTGCAAGCGGTTGCACCAAGGAAGCATTGTTCATGATGCTTGACGGTTGTCACCTCTACCCTAGGTGTAGGGCTAGCTCGGTTCCTAGATTGGGCGATACCTTTGCTGGTTTGTGACATATTGGAACTACGCCGACAGTGCATCCACACCAAAATTTAGGAATATTGCCCCCTTATCGCAGGTGGCGTAGCAGGCATTGGTAGCACATCTTCATCACATGTTGTGCAATACAGCACATGTCATTACCATATTTGCTGCTCATTCATGGAGTATCTGGCAATCCTTTCCTTTAGTATACTCCGAAACCTAGCCACAAAGATGGATCATCAATAACATTTTTGTATTATGATTATTACTTACAAAAGCTTATGATTTAGTGAGTACAGGACAAATGAAACTCCTATGATGGACATAAATTAAAAGTCAAAATGTAGGCGTTTTCCAAAAGAAAAAAGAGTTTCATTTGTCCTGTAGATTTTCAAATGAGAACTGGAAAACAAATAGCAGGGTACTGTTCAGAAAGCCGTGTGTTAACGAGAGAAGGGAAAATATCATCATAGAAACTGATCCGGAATTATTCAAAAGTTTGGTTAAGTGTGGAAAAATTTATTTAGATTTATCAGTCGTTTACGTAGATGAATTTTTGGACGTGCTGATGTGCAGCAAATGCTGCAGGTTTGGCCATACCAAGAAAAATTGCACGGAGAATGAATGCTGCCACAAATGTGGTGGCAACCAGGAGGGCAGGAATTGCAACATAAACAACGAACTTGATTGTCCAAACTGCAAGAGGAGAGGAATCAAGCCGGCAGACAGGAAACACACAGCCAAGGATAAGAGATGCCAGCTGTATACAAGTGAAATTGAACTGATGAGGGAGGATACTGATTACGGAAGAAAACACAATAAACAATGAGTAAATTAATTGTAATGCAACAAAACGTAGGAAGGGGAAGACTCGCAGTAGGGTGCGAGAGGATTGATCTGAACTTTTTTGCATTTCAGCTGTTGGGTGGGCACGGAAACCTGAGGGAGTATTTGCAACGTTTCAAAAGGGGAAGAGTACAAGGAAGTAATTGTATATGTGGAAAGGGAGTGGAAGACACGTTACATGTTTTGTATGAATGTGAAAGGGTGGAAAGAGTTAGGGGAAAGGAATATTTGGTGAGTGAAAGGTGTGAATTAAATCAAATGCAAATTAGAGTGGATGGAAAGGTGGATAGAGCGATGGTGGACAGGATAAATGTTTTTGCAGAAATAGTCATTGATCCCACCGAATAGTATTCATCGTTTCCACAATTTGAGTTGACAGTTGTCCGAACGGTATTGTATTTTGGAAGTGAATATGGTTTTGACAACAACTTAAGGATTTTTTTTGACTAGAATTGGTTATCATTTTGAATGCTAGAGCTGATGACATTGTTGTCGTGAATCTAATGATTATAAGTTATTTTGGTAAATTTTGTCTTTGTAATTAATTGATTGGGAAGGAATGGTTCATTTTATTTTATTATTTATTTTTGTACATTTTTTGATTATCGCTTATTTGTTGGGGATGAAATGATAATTTTTATTATATACTGAGAAGTTTAGTTTTGTACATAACAGTCATCGCCATCTATTATTGCTGAGAGGTTAAATTTTTTTGTATTTACTTACTGGAAGGTAAGGTTACTTTATTTAAACGATTTTTTTTATTATGTTACAGTTAATTACTTGTAGTGAATAAGTTGCTTCTTGTATATTAGAGATTATTTTTGTAATTATTTCTGTTTTTCGATGTCAATAAAGCGCATGGACGCTCCTTCTTTCCCCGCTGTTTTACTCGTCCCGAGCGCCTAGGAGGCTTGCCGCCGGGGGTGCTAGGGTCGGGGGGTGAAGCACGGAGGCGTTGGGGTTCTCTTGGTGGTGGGGTTGTTGGTAGTGGGTTCCGTACAGTTGGAGCCCATTGGGCGGGAAACTTTGACATTTGTCTATGTCCTGTAGGTACCTACTAAAACACAAGCTTTTGTAATCTTGGGGACGCTAACCTGCATCAATTATTACTTGCCTCATTTTAAGCACTCCGAAAGTTCTTTCCACAATATTTCTTGCTCGAATATGAGCGTGGTTGAATCTTGACGGAGGGGTGCTTGCCGGGGGATTTGCAAAAGGGGTCATTAGGATTTTGCTTAATGGGTAACTAGAATCCCCTAATAGCCAAGCTTGTTCCCCTAGGTCCAAGTTTGTCTCCATAATTTTTTTTATTTGCGAGTTGTTCCAGATGAAAAATCATGTGTAGCACCACCGTAATTTTTATTTAGACTTACAATTTACAACTGGGCATCCACTATAAATTGGCAATTAAGAGAATGGTAACCTGCAAATTAATCATTAATATACAACTTGAATCTATTAATTACACACCACCTTTCCGATTAAAAAAATTATGCTCTTCATCTTCACTGAGCTTTAAAATAGCAATGTGAGTTCCATCTATACATCCTACTACTCCTGGGAATCCAGACTTTTCCATATATTGCCTTTTATTGTCATCTTTGCTTGCTCTGTTATTGGAAACTTAATAAAATCACCTACCAAGGGCGTAGAAATTGCAATTGTTACTTCATGAATGATGAAGTGAATAGAAGTTTGGCTAATTCAAAAGTGCTATTCCTCTCCTAAACTGCGCTGGTAAGCTCCAGTGGCATAAAATCTTAAGGCGACGAGAACTTTTTTCTCAACTGAAATCCCTCTAACTGTTGCTGGGGTATTTAAGTGTGACGAGCTTTAGCGAGATTTAAGTTAAGCGATTTTCAGAAAAATGATAATTTCCGTGAATTAGGGATAGTAATTCTTGCACATGTTGGCTATCCAACGGTAGTGCGTACGAACAAGATGAAGGGAGATGTGGAAGACTATTGGATAACTCAATTGTTTTGGATTTATAGTTAGAGGGTGGACTTGATTAGTTTTGGCTAAAAAGATAGCATCGAGAATTGATATAAGTTCATTATTTGATTCGCTTATCACCAAGGTTAATAAAGATATACATTCGTCAATTGTTTATTTTAACTCTAAACTGAAGTTTGTCCTTGAGTTAGTTAAAGTAAGATTGTAAATTTTGTTTGAATTTTGTTCGAAAATGTTGTTGTTTTTGTTGCAGTGCATAATTTAGTGGTTTCCTTTATATTGGTTTCAATAAAAGTCATTTTATCTCGTACTACATTAAGATTTATATAGGATCATAGTCGCCAAGAAGAGTCAAGAAATCGATCATAACAAATTCCAGGTGAAGATTGTATTGGGTTGACTTGTTACGGTGGTAGGTCCTGGATGGTCGTTCAGGTTCATGATCCTTTTTGAGAGCACGATGATTAATCTGTAACAACCGAATGTTTTAGTCGATCATTATGGACCGTAACACGTTTGTTTTTGATTAAGAGAGTTGGATTCGTTGACGAATTAGCTTTTATAGCTTTATTCTGTCCATTATAATTTTGAGTAAGTTTTTTAGATGTGCCTGGACGCGTAGGGTTGTTTTCTAGGTAGATATTATCACCAATACTAAATGTAATTGGGCGAGATTTTTTATCGTATTGTATTTTGTTGACTTGTTAGGATTTGACTACATTGTCGTGATGTATTTCATGACTCTGTTGAAGTTTCAGTGTAAGGTCATCGAGGTAATTATCGTAGGTATACTTAAATTCTGGATTTTTTGTAAATTTTGTCGGCAAGGAAGGTTTGAAACCGAAAAGCAGTTCCAAAGGTGTAAAGTTGGTTGAGAAGTATTAAAGGAAAATGTTGCAAAGTCCCATCAGGAATCCCAATCCGTCTGGTAGAAATTTCCATGGTGCTTTAAATAATCGGCTAGGGTCAAATGAGTTCTTTCGAGAGCTCCGTTCGTTTGCGGATGATATGCCGTTGTTATCAAATTCTTGAACTACCGATTATACCGAATTTACAAACGAAATTATGGACAAATATTTTGGCAATTGTTATCGATCCATGATTTGGGACAGCATAAGCTTATGTGAATTTGGTAAGATCATCTTGCAGGGTAAGGATAAACTTGTTACCGGGACATGGTTAGAGGAAGAGGACCCACTATGTCCAGGGCTATTCGCTTGAAAGGTTTTTCCGATGTTGTGGTAATTTGCATAGGCTGCTTAGTTTTTTCCTAACTAATTTATTCATCTGGCATGATTCACATTTTTTAATGAAGGTGTTTATGTGCCATTTTTCATATTTTTCTATTTGTAATGTTGTTTTATTCGATTGTAAGTTTTGTGATAATCAACATGTCCTGACACGAGGCTAGCATGGTTTTCCTCGAGAATTGTTGGAATCAAATTAGCTGAAGGTGTGGTGAGGACGTCATGAAAAATACAAATTTCTATACCAGAGTTTTTAAAGATAAATCTAAACATTGCTCGTATTTGTTTAAAGTCTAGTCGGTCGAAATGGGTGCCTAATCTTGGATAGCTTATAGACTTTATATTCAAATTTAACAGTCCTTTGTTTAGTTGTGTCAATAAATTAAACAATACTTCGTAGGTTCCTTTTTCCCATTGATGTTGTTTGTAAACAAGATAAAATATAGAAATGTCGTTTTCAGAAAATATCTTTAGGTCGCCAATTTTTAGCTCAAATTACTGTAATTCCTTTTTATGACTAAATTTATCGTTTAATTTGTTAAACGATTTTTATTCAGACTTAAGATCTTCCGAAATGCAAATAGCGTAATTATTATGTTTTGATAATAAGGCGTCGCTAGACTCGATTATTTTATCATATGATATAAGGGTGGTTTGATAAGCTTTAAAAAAATGCTGTAAGAGGGACTAGTGGAAATTATATGAATAGAATGCGTTGTTTCCTTTTCAGGGTTAATACTACTTAACACGTCAGCTACTTGGTTACCTTTTGCCCGGTCGATATTCAATGCGATAATCATACTCCTCAAGTTGTAAGCGCCATCGGATTAGTCGTGAACTGGGGTCTTTAACGTTAAACAACCAACTTAAGGGTCGGTGATCGGTATATATGTTAAACTTCATGCCATATATGTAAGGCGAAAGTGTTTTACAGCCCATATGATAGCAAGGAGTTCCTTTTCTATTATGCTGTGTAGTTAGATTCGCTTTTATTTAAGTTACGGATAGCATATGCTATGAGTATGTCTGTACCGATTTTTCCTTAAGACAACACAGCGCCGATAGCAAAATCGCTTGCATCGCATTTGCATAGCAAAATCGCATTTGTTAGAACTGATTTAAGGGTTTCGAATGCTTTTTGCTGTAAGTTAGACCATGTAAACTCGGCATTCTTTTTAAGGAGTTTAGTGAGAGGTTGAGTCAATTCGCTGATGTTGGGCATAAATCTAGGATAATATGCTGCTAATCCCAGGAAATCGCGAATATCCTTTACGTTAGTGGGTAGCTATGAATAGCTTGAATTTTATCAGGGTCGGGTTTTACTCCATTTTCCGTAATTAAGTGTCCAGATACATTACTTCTTTGCGTAGAAATTCGCATTATTCAGGTTGAAGTTTTAGACGGTATTTGAACAGTCTGTCGAAAACTTCTCGGAGACAAGCGTTACGGGTAGAAAGGTCGCCTGCGTGAATAACAATATCGTTTGGATATACCAAGCAGCGATAATTCTGAATTCCGGCGAGTACAGAGTTCATTAGTCTGTGAAAGGTAGAAGGGGAGCGTTGCGCACACCAAATGGCATGCGTTTAAACTGATAATGACCCGAAGGGAGAGAAACCTCTGTTTTAGGAGCGTCATCAAGATGTACTTTGACTTGGTGGAAACCAGACGTTAAATCGAGAGTGTGAAGTATTTTGAATGACGTAGCTGGTCGAGAATGTCAGTAATGTTAGGTAGTGGATATGAATCGCATATGCTAATGTCATTGAGTTTTCGATAGTAGATCACTAGTCGCCATTTTCTTTTGGTTGGGTGATTTGATTTCTTCGGGACTACCCAAACAGGGGAATTCCAAGGGGAGTTGGACGGTTCGATCATATCCTGATCTAACATTTGTTGAATTTGTTTTTCAACTTCGGCCTTTTGGACTTCAGGGTAACGATAAGTTTTCACATTAACTGGGATATCTGCGGTGGTAGAGATTTTGTGCATTATTAAATCCGTGTGTGATAAGGAATCACCATCTAAGTGAAATATGGAATTATATTCGTGGCGTAATTGAATTAGAGATTCTTTTTCCTCGGAGTTTAAATGATTGGTGCGTAAGCACTTTTAAATTTTCTCTAGCCTATTTGCGTCGATGTTATTAGATTGAGTTTCAATATTGAGAATGCTGGTGTTAGGTTATAAAGTGTTATCGACTATGAATTCTTCTACGTTAAGAATGATATTAGCAATTTCTACAGATTTTTCCGTTGTGTTCATTATTGAGATAAGAGCTTGATTGTTTTTATCGATAGAGACTAAACTTTCGCATAAAAATACGCCATCTAGGAGTTCGGTTTTTGGTAAAATTCCTTCTTGATTTCGCTGGGGTTTTAAGAATACTTATTTTAATGACGTGTTCGCCCCTTGGCGGAATAATGATAGGGTAACCTCGTCTGTCGTAGGTACATTGGATGACAGAGAATTAGAAATGTGAAAAATAGGGATATGAATTCCGTTAATCGTTCTCGTAATCGATAGTAGCGGAACATTTTTTTAAGAGATCCTTACTTAGAATACCTAGAATATAGAGGAAAATCATCAGTAACAGCGTGAAAGACATGGGACTCACCATTAAGGATATCTGCAGAGAAGTGCGAGTAAGAGAGAGTCTTAAGAACATTTTCTGGGTTTGAGTCAATTCCCTTAAGGCTAATAGGCAAATCGTCATAACACGGGGTACCGGAGACTAAATTTCCAACTTTGTACAAGCAGATGTAATGACACCAGTGTCAATTAGAGATCTACATTGTTTTTGCAACTGCGGAATTTCCAGGTAAACGTAAGAAGTTAGACCTTGAATCTTTACGACTGAGATTCGGCCTGGAGAAAATTGACGTTCCCCGTTGTTGCCGGATTCAAGCGAGGAAATCTGGAGTTTGTCGAAGGATTGTTGCTGCGTTCGGCTAAAAAATTATTCGAAGCGTTTCCGTCGCGTTTAGCGTTATTAAATTGCCTTTTTCTACATTCGTGTATCAGATGACCTGGTTTTTTGCAATGATTACACGTTTTATTGGAATTACCAGTTTGGACTTGACGAACGTCTTGACTTTGATATTGTGGTCTGGAATATTGTGAAGGATTTCGCAAATTTGAATTTTGATTTTGTCGCGGAAAGGGTGTATTTGGGTTTCGATAAGAGGGTTGAGGATTATAATTCATTGATTTGTTGCGACAATTTTGAGTTGTGTGGCCGCGACGATTGCAATAAACAGAATGGCGGGCATTTGAATGGTTGATATTCTGATACTTAGAAATTTCGCGGAAAGGCTTTATTTCTCTTTCTTCGCTTAGTGCTAACTGAACTTTAACTAACCTGAACACCGTCTTCTAAAGATGTGGGGTTACGAGATTTTGCAACTAAAGCAATTTGACGGTTTAGCCCTGCTAAAAAGACACTAAGGGGTTGTTTTGTAATAAGTCAGCATAACCTTGACGGTGCTCTTGACTGGCTGCTTCGTCGAAGGGACTAAGTGGTTTTATGTAACAGTGTTCCACTTTATTTGCAAAAGAAATTACGTCTTCGTTAAGGCTTTGCTTACATGAATGCAGTTCAAGTTGCCATTGACCTTGAGTTCTCTTATCGGAATATGAGTCGACTATGTATTGTTTTAAGGTAGGCTACTCTTCAAAAACACGGGGTGAAACAAAGTGGTGCAAAAATTGCAAAACTTTGATGCTTTGCCATTTCGCAATAAAAAATATTTTCTTTACCGTTTTCAGGTAAGGAGTAAGCCAACATTCATATGTCGGGACCTTTTCGCCAGATTTTTGATTGAAGCACTCTGAATTTTTATACAGAGCGAAACGTAAAATGTGTGAAATTCTTGTTGCTGATATTTTTAAATCGTCGTAGTTCGGAAAAGCGGTAAAGAATCTTACTGTGTTTTCCCTCATTTATTGACATATTGTCTGCCGATTGTTTGACCAATTCAAAAAATTTAAAAATAAGTGACGTTTCTTCTAGTATACTAGCATTCAAAAAATATGATACCATTATTATTAATGCTTGTGGCTTATAATAGCAATATTAAAGAAAATAACCTTTCAAGAGCTAAAGGGAAATTGAGAAATACCGTCGCAGGTAGCCAACATCAATATCTCTAGACGTTTTTGTCATTTTTTGTTTTTAAGGCATTAGAACTTATACAGAGGGAAACAAAATATTCTTGAAAATTTCGTTAGCAGTTATTTCAAATCGTCGTAATTCGCGGATAAGTTGACGGAATATTATTTTTATTCCTTGGATCGACAGCATTATCTAGTATCTTGTAGCAAAATAGTGTCATTTTATTAAAACAGTTTCCAAAATAGAACCTTTGGTACCCTCGGCAAGGTTTCTGGACTTTAGAGACCTCTAGCCCGCCCCATAAGGTAGCCACATACCAAATTTCAGATTTCTAGCTCAAACCGTTTCAGAGATATCGGCTTAAAACCAAACAAACTGAAACAAAGAATTTTTCTCCTCATAAAAAATCTAGTTCTCCAATTGCCAACAGATGGCATCTTTGTGTATTTTTGGTTGCAGTAATACTTGTAAAACTGACACGCTGTCAAATTTAAATGCCAATAAAATCAATTAAGTTCAAGACTTTGTATACTTTAAGTTATTGTTTGTTGATTTTTATTTTGAGGTTAAAACAAAGTGCATTTCAACCTTCATAACTTTCCCATGCAAAAACCCACAGCCATCTCATAATTTAAACCCGCAACAATCTGCAAGGATGATTTTCACAACCTTTTGCTTAACTGCCTCCCTTTCAGTTGTTCATTCTTGTTATCTGCTCGAGCACCTCTAGGTCCTCCAGCTCCACAATCTCTGGAAAGCGTCGTTTGAATATGAGCTGAATGCTGCCGTTCATGTCCATGTCATCGGGTTCGACAAAAACTACTTTTACCGTCGATGTTTTCGAGTCCAGAGGGTTACCTACGATTACTTCTGTATTTTTAAATAGCGACTGCTCCCATGTCATAATTGATATATCTTTCCAGTTTTCATATATAGGCAGCAGCGGTAGCACTGACAGAGTCGGTTCTTGTGCCGTCTGGGTACCGATCTACCGTACCTATCTTTTGTGTGCATTTGGGTGCCCATGTCGGAAGTATGTTTGATCGTTTGGCATTCTTGTTCGATTAACATCTTATCCACCTTTTTATAGCTGTTGTCCCTCAGCCAGGTTTGTATCGAGGTTCGGTTTAGAATTTCTGTTTGTCTCTTCAATTTTTGTGGTCAATTCTTTAATTTCCTTTTTTGTATTTTTATCGATAAACCCTTCCATTCCTTCTTTTTGTATATTAACATGAAGAACATGTTCATAAAACAATAAACAACTTAATAACTAAAGGTTAAATATAACGCTCTTTCATCCTTCCAAGCATGGTGATCCATCTTTGTAAGATGACGTTATCAATCGCCCACCAATCAGGGGCGGGAGCGGGTTGAGCATTGCACCGAGGGAGTGTAACAGATCTCCAAGGGGTGCGGGGACCGTAATTACTCGAGCTAAGCGTACGACATTCGCTGCTCTTTGAGCATTTTCTATCTCGAAGATGTCTGGTGCTCTTTTGAGTAATATCGTTCTCCACATCCTAGTGAATTGGTCCTCATTGAGAGGAAAATCCACCGTCATCAGCTGGAGGAGCTGCTGATACGTCGTCACTGGGAGGGTTGCTTGCCCTTCGATGTTGAGTACGCGCGCTTGGACGAAGTAGTCGCTGTCGAGTCGACCTAAGTCCAACAATGCGCCCGGCCTCGTCAGATATGGAATCTGAAGCGACGTTTGAGCTCGTAGCTGGGGGAGAGGGGTGACCTATGGGGCCTGGGCAGGGGAAGGAACCGCTGGGGAGGGGTTCGGAGCTGCGGGATGCGCTGACATCTTCAGTCGTCTTTTGGACGGTAGGCTGGGGGGTGTCACGGAAGCTAGTTAACGTATTCTTTGACGCAACCACCTTTACAATCCTGGGTCTGATTAGGAGGGCCAGGTTCTCTCATAAGAGCTTCACTCTACAAGATTTTGAGAAGGATTAACAATTGGTTCGGCTAGATACTCTGACTTGCAGACGTGATAATTACTCTATAAGCGAATCTAACGCAAGTGCGTTTACTACTTAGGAAGATACTCTGGGTAACAATTTTCCTATTTCCTGGCTGTTTTCTTCCTAATCGATATATATTTCTTCTAGCTTGCGCTTCTCATATGCTTCGGAAGTCCAATCGTTGAGAGATCCCCTTTTTTCCATTTTTTTTTTATAAATTCTATCCTGCTTGTATCAGCTTTTGCATTTTTTCTCTGTGTCTCGGTAAGGTCAATAAATGCTATATATCCTCCTTCCGTTTTTTGTTGCTTTTTATTCAATGAGTGGGCTTGGCCCCCCTCAGAATCCTTGGGGCCTGCGCCAGCCACCGGGGCTTTCTCCCGGTCGGAGCCAGCGATGGGATTATTACCCACCTGAGGTACTATGTTCCTAGCTTCACTCATTTCATAAATTTGCAGATTTAGCGTTCTGCAAGGCTTGGTGTTTTGCCTGTTGCACAATTTTGATATAATCATTCATATTCATAGTTTATAGCTTGATGATAATAAAATATTTGTTTAGTTACAGGTATGTATAAACCTAACTATCGAATTACCCATTCTCATTCACATTAAAGTATTAATACTGTGACTGTGACCCACCCAACCAAAACAACAAACAAAACTTGGAAAAAAATACTAATGATCAATAGGGAAATGGGCATTTAAATTTCTAGGAAACATACAAATTTATAAAATACTTCAGCTGTTAGACTAAAAGCTAGAACCTATATTTATTTGTAATATGTTGCAAAATATGTTGACACTTCTGCCGTTTTTCCGTAAATTTCCTTCCACATAAATTGGTCTACATATTCTGCAATAAAAGGAGATTGAGTAATACCCAATCTTGTGACATATTGCTTGAATCGTAACCACTATCCCTCAGCTTGGTTCGTACACACTTCTTTCTGGAGGGGTTTACTGTTTTGTAGATATAAGGAGAAACCCCATCCAAAGTGGCAAGACCAGAGTATCCCCTCCAGCAATCAGTCCAGATCTCTGACCCAGGTAATATATACTTTAGAATTACAGTTTTTTTCTCTCACAATTCTCCCAACATGGTATGTTTCGTCAACCAGACTCATCTATTTGGATTACGTGGCCGGGACCTCCTAAATATAAAACATGTCCAACTTTTTATATTTGTTAGATTCTAATTAGGCCCTAGTGTTTTCCCACCTTATTTGATTACGATAATGCGATTGCACAAAATATAATATAATAAGAATGTTAATAGTAATTTAGTCAAATTAGTTCTTAGATAATATTTTTGTTGTATATTGTAGTAATCATTTTTATTAAGTTTTTTGTAGTATTTAGTTTGTATTGATATATTTGTATGATATATGTTTATTATAGTAATATGTTTCGTTAAGTTTAATTTATTCCTATTAGTTTTTATTTCTTTCAATTATTAATTTTGTTTATGAAGTAGGTACTGTGTAGAGCGTTTTTGTTCAGATTGTCAAGTCTGTAAAAGAAAATGCTTCCTTATTCTTACTAAATAAAAACAAATTGTCTTCTCGAATCAATTGCCAAGAACATACATCTCTGAAAAATCTGTACTGTTGTACAACAGATTGATTTGAACAGCCTGCTGAAGCAGTTGCGCTACCAGCTTGAACTTTGCAAGCCCATTCCCAAATCAGAAATAAAACAACTTTGATATTAAGTCTGATCTGTTGAAAAAAGGAACCTTGAAGTAAAATGTAAATTTTCTTGCATCTCGTACAGAAATATATATATTTTAATGTGGCTGCTTCCCTTCGTTGCAAAGTGCAAAGCCGGCGACAAGTTCTGTTATTGCATCTGTATTGATTTCTAACTAAACCTGTGAGTTTTGCAATATACGTTTAAAATCTTCTTCACTTGATGTGAAAATTGCTTGAAGATCAAATATGTTAGAAACTTCCATGGCAGAAAAAATATTAAAATAAAAAATAGAAAAAAAAGCTGGTAATTTTGAATTTAGATTGATTTGATTTGAAATATGACAGCGAAAATAAAATAGGCGGCACCGCCAGTCCCTAAAATTAACAAAGTTGCCACCTTGAAAGAGACCGAACTATCATTGGGGGCCACTTCATGTCATTGGGGGCCACTTGCACCAAGCAATTTTTAAGTGCACCTAGATAACGCTTCCACTAATACCATAGTTACCCATGCTAATAGAAGACAATGCTAATAGCTATGGTTTAGGGGTCCTTAACTTTAGGTTTACTTAAATTGGCTTGGTGCGAACATAGGTGGAAGCCTTGGATGGTGCGGGGACCGTAATTACTCGAGCTAAGCGTACGAAATTCGCTGCTCTTTGAGCATTTTCCATCTCGAAGATGTCTTGTGCTCTTTTGAGTAATATCGTTCTCCACATCCTAGTGAATTGGTCCTCATTGAGAGGAAAATCCACCGTCGTCAGCTGAAGGAGCTGCTGATACGTCGTCACTGGGAGGGTTGCTTGCCCTTCGATGTTGAGTACGCGCGCTTGGACAAAGTAGTCGCTGTCGAGTCGACCCAAGTCCAACAATGCGCCCGGCCTCGTCAGATATGGAATCTGAAGCGACGTTTGAGCTAGTAGCTGGGGGAGAGGGGTGACCTGTGGAGTCTGGGCAGGGGAAGGAACCGCACAATGGTTGGTGTGAGTGTGTGTGGTGCCAATAAATCAAGGCTGTGAGGTGACTCAGATAAAGCTCGGCTAATAGGCGTGGGTGCGCCACCTGTTGTTCACAGGCTCAACAGGACGCCTCCGAGGTGGAAGGGAAACCTTAATAAATTTGGGCCACAGCAAGAGTTCACTCCAAAATATGCCATATATGTTAAATGTATCGAGGCAAAATAAAGTTGGCCAAATAAGATGCGCAATAAGTTACATAAAACAGGTCTTACCACTAATTTACAAATGTTGTAGGGGGGAGGTTATGGGGTTGACACCGTCCACTGTCCTGTTAGTCTAGAGATGTAGGTCAGAGTGACTCGGTGACAGTAGTCCGGAGTGGACTCGATAGCTGCAATGGTGATAGACACCCCAGCAGCCGAAAACAATCCCACTAACACTAGGTCCAGGCAAAGGAAGGTGGCACAAGTATTTGGACCAGTGGTTCAGGTCAGGGAGTGTTGGGTGTTACGTCTACGAGCCCCAAGCAAGTATGCTGTATGCAGTTCAAGCCCCTACCTAGCACCTACGGTTACAATGAACTCTAATAATCGAAAACCAGAAGAATAGCAAGAAAAAGGTGAAATACTTGTAATGAAATCGCTGAAGGCACATGGCTGGAAGACTTACCTCCAAGGAGGACACAAACCATGACTAAAGTCTCTCTGAAGTGGGTCGTTCCACACCAAAATCGAACTCCGCTGTTGGCGCTCGAACACGCGCAATCTAATAAATTAAAGTACAAAAGAAAACTACTTGAAATAGATCCAAAAATACGCCATAAAAAATGCTTACCAGCAGGTATTTCTTAAGTGAGGTTGGTCGGCAAAATCCCATAACGAAACGGTAATTTCCGCCACGCAAAGCAACACTAACAGTAGCCCGAAATTTTATATCAAGAAAAACCGAAAAATCCTCAGGATGCCCGAGATAAAATACAAATTCCAACTTTTCTTTTCCCACGACCAACCTTCACGCCGACAGCAAATTCCAAGACAGAAAACGAAAAATAATATCTGAAGCAAAAGTCAAAAGTCACTGTCAACACTGTCAGACGACAAACGAAGAGAAGCAACAAGTGGAGACATTTCGCAAGAAAATGGTCCCGTTTCTGGACCGGAAGTCCGCCATGTTTGACACTGATGTGTCAAACTTCAGATAGAAAATAACCTTAAAAAAAGAATGACAAACGTAAATAATCCAAAATTATTAACTGCAAGATGAAAATTATCTAATAAGGCAAAGAGCAAAAAGGTCCAGACGGTAAAGTTATTAAGTGTAGTGAGGCCAAAGAGCAATCAAATAGGTAAGTTTATTCTATAATTTTAATGGCAACACCAAAGTGTTACAAATTATAAAAACCTTAACTATTGTTGCATGCGGCACTTGCGCATCGGATAGAGGGTTAAGTAACGGTTTAAAAGGTGTTAATATATTGTTGTTACTGATTGCCAATTCAATGCGTATTTAATTGGTAACATTCACCTATTCCTTGGAGCAACACACATACCAATAATTACAATTAGCCACTAGGTACTACTAGGGGTGTATTAGTATAACATAAGGTGAGGAATGTAAGTTTTCTGCAAGGTTCTGTTTGCTTATAAAAATTTTTTCCATTTCTGAATTCTCAATAACCAAGTCAACATTATTATTATACGATGTATTTGCTAAGGTCTCCTAATTTCCTGCCTAATTCTAAAATCTGTTGGTCCTTTGATAATGAAGTATTTTTTCTTTAAAGGTGTAGTTCAGCTCTTTGCACAAGGAATGCACTTTTTGCAATAACTCATCCCGTTCACACAGTGATTTCATCAACACTTATCATCGTTGAAAACCGACAAGTGTGTAATTCCACCTCAGCAAATTTTACAGGAGTGCATTACAACCACAACTATAAATTTTCTAAAATACTGTTATGGTAAGGCTATTTTCTAAATCACTGTACATACTCGTATACACGATTCGCTGAGTGGTAGATCTCGGGTTTAAGCAATAGATGACACTAAAATCTCAATTTTCAGTAAAAATTGGAGATACATATTTTTCGGGTTTCCCCGAAGTTATGTCCTATACATCTGTAGGTACCTAGTTAAAAAATAAACATCTATTATCTATTAAGCGAAACATCTTGGACTTCCATTGACATCCAACTCAATAAAGACAATGGATGTCCAAGATGTTTCGCTTAATAGTACATAATTGTCTACCACCTTTAAACAAACATTATCTAATTAAATCATTAGGTCCACCTTAACTTTTTTCAGTCAAATTTCTATCAACAGCATTATGTGTTATTTTAACGTCCTCATTAAAAATTATTTGCCAGTCAGTGCCAATAAATGTTGTTGTATGGTTTACCATCCCTGGGGCTTTAAAATTGGGTTGATATTCAAACATTCTTTTATTAAGGCTATGTCGTCTTGAATCGAAAATCTCAATATAGTAATTTTTTTAAATTATGTTCATTTCGAATCAACAAAAAATTATATGCCAAAGGCAACCACGACTCACCATTCACGAGGGTAGAGATTAGAAATAAAAACAATCTTGAGGAATAAGAAAGAAAAGTTAGGTTATGGCGAACGTCAAAAATGTCAACCGTCAAATTAAATAAAATAAAGCCTGTGCAGTATTCCTTCACTATTGAGGTTAGGCAGTAACATTAATAAGGGAACCCTTATCTGTGGATAAAAATTGCGCATGCTTACATTTCAAAATAACGCCGACTTTATTACTGCATGTCCTTATGGAGACCTACAAAGACAATCACACCTAGAAAAACAACCTTCGATGCAGGAGTATGTAAAGAAACGTTATGCCTCGGAACATGTTTGTGTGCTTTTTGGCTATTTCGCCCACCAAGGCCCCAATTTGCCCTGTGGTATAAATATTGATAAAACTTTCATGTGGACTATAATATACATAGAGAATACAAATTAGACAGATCTACCATGGCGAACAGAAAGTAAAAATGTTTCAAATATCCAAGAGCTAAGTAATTGTCCACAAATTAAGTGATGTGGAATATGTATGGACGCTCTTAATGATACCTCGGGATCTGTTTCTGGTCTTCTTTACATCTTCATTAATTAAAAAAAAAATGTTTTTTGTTAAAATGTAACATTTCAAGACCAGAAGAAAAACAAATTTCCTACTTAAACGCATTACAAGGCTTTGGGATCGGACGTACTCACCTGTGAACTACAGCTCTGCCCACTTGTTTAGATGTAAAGGCTGAACTCCCAAATTGGCAATACTTCTAAATTTTTAAACAGTATTTTCTGAATTCTGAGTGAATAAAACTGAACAAAAGTCATTTGTGTTGTCAGAAACAGAGATAAATAATCGATAGTTTGCAGTTTTTTTATTTATACTTTATTTCGTTCAAAAAGTACGGCTAATATGATGAATTATATATTACCACAAGTTGTCCGACGTAATAATGAATAACATGATAGTCTTGAAAACAATAAAAGACCCGAAATTGATCCATTATTAAAAAAGTAGGGCATTATAAACCTCAACAAAATTATTTTTTAAAACTTAAAACTTCCGACTGCGTTCGAGAACTTCAAATAATTCCTAGGCCCCGTGGCTAGCGTTGAATGTTTCCCTGCAAGCCATGAATAATTTTAGATTTACAGCCAGAGGAATTAAGTTAGATCTATCTTGTACTTTCTTTGTGAAATGACTAAGCCGGAGTTTTTTTTTTAATTGAGTTTCGATATGCCTAAACCTGCTATATGCTTACTCTTCTTATTCGAAATAAAATGTTTAACTAAGTCGCTATTAAAAATCTATTTAACCTATTAGTAGTATAATGAAACAGTTTGAATGCACGCAATAACCTTTAAACCTGACCAGAAGACCCAAGGGCACGCAAATTTACATGCATTAAAAATTTGAATAATATTTTTTGAAGAGTGCATCTGCCAACGTAAAAGTAAGTCTGTTTATGGAAAATTTTGAATTATTCCAGGGTTCGTGAAAATAGTCGGAAATTTTTAGGTAGTTTTGTTAAGGTTTACAATGCGTAGTTTTGTTAAGGTTTACAATGCTCTATTTTCTCCTGTTTAATCAACTTAGTATCTTTTAGTGTTTTCAAGACAGTCATGTTCTTAATTTTTACGCGAGACCCTTTGTAGTAATACGTAATTCTTCAGATCAACCGTACTTCCCGAGCATATCGATGAGTTCAAGGCAAAACGACGTAACCGCCTTTTAATAAATTTTACAGGAGACACGAAAAACCGTATATTGATTAATACATTGTACAAAAAATAGAATTTAAATGTTTAACATATGTAATAATATTTAAGTCGTTAGCCACGAGTGTAAAGAAAGACACGTATGGTAGTTTAAGTTGTCCTATTTCTCATTTATTTGTCAAGTGTATATAAGTGTATAATATATGAAAATAAAATATTTTACATATAAGCCCAGTTGTATAATTATTATTGGGGATGATGCTTGACCCTCAGTTAAACCAGGTTTGGTCTTAACACATCTCATAGATAACGATGTCAAATTAATGTGACTTTTTACAGTTGCACTGACAACAATGTCATTAAGCTTGATTACGTGACTGACCATGATCTTGTTGAAGTTCTTTTGCTCAATCATACCTTAGGCTCAACTTAAAAATTGGTTTACCATGATATTCATACACATATTACATATTTTATAGAAAGCCTCTATTATGTGAGTCTGTTGTTATTTGGATAGCTTTAATAACTGAGTAAACACTTAAAAGTGCACAACAAGCATTAAACATTAAACCCATTAAAAATATTATTAACATAACATTTATATTAAGAACTTCTTTTTAGTAGAAACCAGCATATATTCTTTTAAAATATCTCTCAACTGCCCGCCTTCTATATTGTCAGGTTCTCTGGTAACAGTCTTTAATGGCTGTGGAAAAGGCAGTTCTGAATCTTTGTTACTTTCTACAAAGTTATGTAAAATTATGCAAGTAATACCACTTTTGAGATGAATTTATAATGGATGTCTAGCCGCTTTAACAAACACCTAAACCTTGCTTTCAATCTACCAAAAGCATTTTCCACCATTACCCTACCTTGACTAAGATATACATTAAATTGCTCTTCTTCCCTAGATATATTACCCTTATATGGTTTAGCTAAAACTATACCTCTGTCGAAAAAAAAAATGAAGAGACTTAATGTGCTTAGAAGCGAATGTTTCAGTATGTAGCGACATGCAAAATTTACAAATAACAGCATAAATTTCACATTACATCAACAGCTTCAAACATTCAACGCCAAACGTTTTTTATTCCACATTTTTTCTGCTTGTTCGCATGATTAACCAAGTGTGTTCAATTAATTTAAGTGATTAATAAGCCTTTCGTTAATCCGGAAATATGAAAGCAGTATTTAATATGTATTAAACTAAATAATGTATATTCCCATAAAAGAACATAAAACATTTGACAATGCAGTAAACACGTGAAAGACGGTATCAGAAGATTATGAAAAAATACTACATTTACAGCTAGCAGTGACTCATTTCTTTGTTCTTTTAAATTAACAACTAAAATCTAAGTTTACAGAAAAATGCAAAACTTTAAAATAAGTTTCAACAACTATTTTAAGTATATAAGTAGCGATATTCTATTTTGAACACTGAACACTAATTCGGAAGAAGAGTTCCGAAAACGAAATCAGAATTCAGGAACCGAAAACTGAATCACGAGGGTCTAGGTATGGCACTTCTGCAAATGTTAGTAATTTGGCTCGTATAAAGTATAAAGCTGTATAAAGTGACTTATTCACCAACATGGAATGATTATTTATTATAAGCATCATTAGCAACAATGAATTTGAAGTGCTAAATATTTGAGATTAAGGCAACTTTTAAATAAAAGCTATGGATAGTCCATCCCTAACATGTTCTTACAACTATCACGTCCGTCTGCTTGGTAGGCAATCACACTTCAAAGCAACAGGCAATAAAAAATGAAAAGCTCTCACTAAAAATATAAAGCTTTTTTTTTGCGGGTTACCGTTTATCAAACGGTAACTTAAATCATTTAACAAACGTTTTTGCGAATTAAACGGTAGTAGGGAAATCTTACGTGACGACATCATTGACCTCATATCTTTAGTAAATGTTATCAAATCCTCTTACCCTAGTGGCGAGCAGAGTTACAAGCGGTAACTGGCGTTTTGATGTTAGAAATGTAATAGAAAGGCACTTGTTTTCCAAAGGATGAAAAAAATATGTAGTGTCATATAATACTATTAAATTATTGCAAAAAATTAAATTTTCAATAAGGAAAACAACAAAGCCACTTTGCTGAAAATTTTGAATTTAATACGTACGTTTTAGCGGGAGTTAGATTTGTAAACGGTAACTCGTTCTAACTAACATAAAATTTGTAGTGGAAAAAATGTCATTGTTACCGGTACGGTAACCACCGGTAAAAACCGTAACAGTGTACAGGATGAGATGAACGGCTGATTGCTAATCACGGCAAAAGTAGCACAGCCATGCGGCGGTTACGAGCTTTACGTCACAAATTTATCATGTTGTGCAATAAGTAGCCTTTGAGCGGAAGAAAATGAATCTAAACATCTGAAACTGCGTTCCTCTCAGGGGAAACGAATACTTTCTAAGATGAAATAATCGAAAAATAGTTTTTCTACGACTGCCTCGAAAGTGGACAAATGCGCACTACTAACTACCGTTGAAAATCGCATATGGGAAACAGCTCCCTATCGCTTCCGTTTGTTTGTACACGCCTTGCGTATATTTTTTATAATACGAATGATCATTTATGAAGCAAAATCTCAGTCATCGAAAAAGTATAGTGTGCAACACGTACGAAAATCAGTAGTGATAATAGGAGAGTAAACTCCTCCTCCTCCGAAAATCTATGAGAGCAATAGCCTCCTCCTCTGAAAACCTATGAGAGTAAACACCTCCTCCTCCGAAAACCTATGAGAGCAATAGCCTCCTCCTCCGTCATCTCCACATACCCATCAATTACCCCACCACAATAAAACCACCACAACTACAACAAAACCACCACCGCAACATAACCACCATCATCTAACTAAGTACCGCATCGCATTCGCTGAATTTGTAAAGCCGGACTGGGTCGACTTATTTAATTTTATGCCAGCGAGACGGCATTCGACTTCCTTTCGCCCAGTTCGTAAATCCCGGCAGTGAAATACTTTTGGACCGGCTTATTAATTTACAAAGTATAAGCAGAGGGAAATTATTAAAATTAGTATGAGTGAAATAGTTCAGTTGGCGCCAATAGTTGAAGAAGATGAACCTATAGAACCCCCAACTCAATTTATGAAATTGACACCATTAATTGAATTAGATTTGGACTTACCATATAATGATATAAATGATTTGAACACTGAAGGCATAGAGATTTTTTTGTCTACAGCTGATCCAAGTGTAGACCTACCAACGCGAAATCATTTTATCAATTCGATCACTGCAGATATGAGCATATTTTCCTCTCCCCCTTATCCAAGAGAAGAAGACGATTTTGAAATAGAATATGCAACTAAAGAACAACAACATGAAGAAATAGTGACTTGTATTATTTGTTTTGAAGAAGTGAATGAAGTCTGTCACCCAAATAGTTGTAATCATAAATTTTGTTTGCAATGTATTATAAAATGGACAGATAAATGCTGTTTGTCATCGTTGAAGTAAAAAAAGTGTCCGTATTGTCGCCAAAGTTATTCTTATTTGATTGAAACTACAAAAGATGTAATAAGACATCATAATATTTTTAAGATGAGAAGGCATAATTAGTTTTAAGTTTTATACTTTAAGGAATTTGTGAAATAAAACATTACAATGGTTTTGACTCAGTATATTTTTAAAACCAAACACGAATTGCTCTTAACTACTAAAATTATTAAAAAATAACCCATCAATTGCCCTTCGCACCACTCTTAATTATTAAAATTAAGTAAAACATAAATTGATCCTAACTACTAAAAGTAATTGATGCATGAAAAGAAATTAAACATCGGCATGAAGAGACCCATCAGTTTTTATATGCATAATTTCAGCTGTGCTATAATTACAGTATATGCAGGCTTGCGGAGGTATAACAAAGAAGAGCTGTGTGTAACACATCGCACATTTTAAGTCTCTGCTGTTATATTCGAGGGCAAGTTTATAATGACAATTAACAAATTTAAATGCCCCGCCATACAGTCCATTTGAGTGGTTTTCATTGCATTGAAAACACAAGGCGTACGTACCCCCGAATATAGATTTTATTTGTGCATAGGATTGTAATATGCAAAAGCTGTTCTTTTCATACGACAATTGATTCACTTCCTGAAGTGTCACTGAACCTATTTTCACTTCTCCCACGTCTGCAATTTCTGACTGAACCTCAATAGCTAGTCCTTCATCTTCACTTTCCTCATCAGAAGTTTCCATTATTGTGTTAATGTCTATGCTTTGTAAGGCAAACTCACGTCTTTCCAAGTCATTGTTATTTTGTTTATATTTCACCACTTCAGTTTTATCGATGGAAACAAACCGTTCTAACCGTTGTGCGGCACCGGGTACGTCAGAATCGTCACCATCACTATCAAATTCAAGAAAATAGTAGTTCTGCATCGTATGGCAAAATTACGGCGAAGTCGAATACAGAGTCAAAAGCAAGAAGCACTAACGTCGAGCTGGCAAATGGATAACTTTTTAAAATCTTAGAGTCAAGAACAACTCGCAGTTTGTTTCAAAAATACACTGAATACAGAAACGAACAAAGTATTGAAATATATAGCATGTAATATCTCTAAAAGCATCCAGCAGGGAAACAAGTTTTGTTTTTTTTTTTAAATTGGCTGAGGCAAAATTGCATCAAAGTTAAAGATTTTTTTAAATCAGATGTCGACAGTTATACAAAGACCTACTTACAATATAGGTTTGTTTTGAACCTTCATTTCGTCTTTTGGGATTCTATGCATGTGACCGAGGCCTATTGTCTCAGCAGTTTGTTTTCAAGATGTAGTAAACGGCAAATTATGATATTCTCATGGTTGCATAACCCACATATTCCTTCCTTGATATCCCTTTTCTTGCTTCATGTATTGTCTTTCATGTGGTGTCTCTTCCATAATCCAAAACCTTTAAATTAGGTCGTTTAAATTAGTTTTGCTCCCATTCAATGCTGGTCGACATAAAATTATAATAGCCGCTCCTAGATGTAACTTCAACTACCTGGTGTTTACCTATCAGTTTTGTCTTCAGTAAGTTTGATTCATTCTTACCTAACAGATATTTGTCATTACTCACAATGATCTCATCAATAATGTCGGCTCCTAATAGCAAGTTAATATTACCAGACTGATAGAACATTTGATCGAACATACTATATCCTCAGGAATTATAACAGGGTTTGGATTAATGTATGTCGTTGACAACTGATCAGTAATTGCAGGCAACACGCAACGTTCAATTTAAATTGGGAACAATGAGAGTTCAAAGTAACGCCATCAATTTTCTTGGAGGTGGAAATAGAACTCCTAAAATGGTTAAATTGTAACGACATGCAATCTCTTGCACCCAGCTTCTATTATAAAAATACTAAATGAGCTCGGGTCCAATAACGCCCTAATTTTCCTGTGGTTTTTATGATCATGAATAATTAGGTACTGCTGTAACAAAAAAGCAAGTTGCAAAATCCGTCTCATTGTCAAGTTTGTAGATGTGGTTTGTGTACTACCGTCTTGAGAGTAATTGTTTTTAACATTGTCTTGAGAGGAAGGTTGAGTTATATGATTATTGTACCTTGAACGTTACTAGCACCAGACAGATTGGGATGTGTTTTGTATTGTTAGCATTTCCAGATGAGTCTTAAGTCTCTTGCTTGTCCATGAACAATCTGAAGCCCTATTGTCGAAATGTAGACAAATGTTGCACACATTTAAACGTTGCACTTCTTTCGCCCTATCATTAATATTTCAGAATTTTTTTTCAGAAAAAGTTTGTGAATTTAATGACAGTGGCTACAGGACCTGTAAAGAATGCTTCTCTTTTAAACGAATGTGGATATCTTTAAATTTATTGCATTGTACAATATTATCATGTTGGGTGAAATCTATAATTTCTAATATCTGACTTTTACTAGAATTCAACAAAGCGAATGTTTTGATGTCTTTGACTATACTTTTCCATCATGCGTCTGATAATAATGCATAAATTCGCACTGTTTATAAAAAGTAATAAGATGTCCTGCTGATCTACCGACTAACGTAAAGCTTTAAGCTCCTTTAAACGTTAAAGTGTTGTTAGGTTAGTCGGTTAACTTTCGCAGTGGATTCCCTGCAAATTTTAGACATGTTTACTTTTGGTAATGGGTCAAATAGTTTGAAAAATCAATGCTAATTTATCCAGGATCGGTTCGTGGTAGAAAAAAAGGGGGGGTTGCACTAGGGTAGGTAGGGTAGGTAGAAAAGAAAGCGCCGACAATTTTTGTAGGTGCCGCGCCCACTTTTTTTGCTAAATACGAATATTTTGCTACATGCAGGTACTTTATCTTGTAATAAAAGTCTTCTACGAGCACTTATTTTTTGTCGAAAATTGTCGAAATTGTTTTTCGTAGTAAAGAAAGTTTACATAAAACGAGAGCCCATTTTATCATTTAAGTAAAAAACAATCAAAACATCAAAACTACTGCAGAGAATTAATTCTCTGTAGTAGTTTTGTTGTTACCATAGTAAGGCCGAGGAAGGGGTCGTGTGGATTTGAGTCGGATAACACAACAGCTGTGTTCTCTATGCACTATCGTGGTAGTTTTGCAGGCAATTCTAGTGACCATATTATTGTGTATTATTGTTTTATTGTTAATATAAAAATATAAGCCTATTAATTAATAAGTTAAAAGAATAATATTCGGCAGCTCAAAATCTTGGGGTTGCGCAAACCTGCAAACCTCCCAATAAGCTTGCAACTATAGTTGCTATTAATGTAAAAATGTTGTAGTGGATTAGATTAGGGCAAATGAAACGTATGCTAGTTTAAACAAAAGCAGTTACAAATGCGAATATAAAGTTTGCCCAAAGTCGGCTTATCATCTATGGACACATATGCCGGCGACGATGCACTGCAATAAGGATTCGTAGAAATAAAACCTGTATAACAATAAAACGCCAATTACATTAAAATTACTCTATTACAGACATATTAAACAATAATCAATCTTGCGCTTCACATAAAAAGACACATCGCTCTCTGGCTTTTCGCTTCTTCACGTTCTGTTTTTACAAATTCATCATTGCGCCAAGAAAAACTTGGCAAAGTGTCCAAAAGGTAATACTTGCAAAACTACTTCTCTCACGAAAAATAGGTGGGAGTACATTGTTCTTACCAAAAGGCACTGGGTGTCCTAAGATGTTGTTGATCATTCGTCCTTCTGAGATAAAGTGGAAACCGTCTTCAGGTAAAAAATTTTTCTAGGAGCTTCCAAATCAGTTATAATGAGTGTTGACCGAAATCCGAAACGTCAGATTGAAACTAGATTCGTTAACATATACAAGCTTGTCATGGTGAAAAGATATTCCCTGTGAAGGAACACAACTGGCACTTATCGCTGGCAAAAGCAAAGAAAAATAATATTAACATTTCTGCAATTTGGTGAAGCAACATTTAGATCCCTGCATTTAAAATCACACATTTAAATCTAATCTTCATGAATACACGCGTAGAGTTGCAAATTTAATTAAATACTTTAATGAATCTAGTTAGTACACTCGTATATGTGAGATGTTGTACAGAGCAGGAGCAGGCGACCAAACACCGGCGTATTTTAGATCCAATTCTGCATGGCAGAAACAAAGTAATATTAATATTTGTCCTACATTGTGAATATAATATTAAGTTTGACAATATTTTTAACTTTATCCAATACAACTTTAAAGCTCTAAGTTCCTAATCTATTTTCCAATCTTTAAAAAATTCACAACAAATTGTTACAGTGGACAGACAGGTCGTCCAATTGGGATCCGATTATTGAATTTGATATATCTATTAATAAATAAAATAACTACATTTACCTACGATCACCAAGTGTTCAAAAACACACCGTATTCGATCAGTTTAAGATATTCATTATGCAGTGTAAAAAAAATCGCACAGCTTGGTAAAAAATAAATTGCACCGTCTCGTAAGAAATACATGCAAAACCGTTCACAAAAGTCACACAGCTTTGCTGGTGTGACCTTAACTTAAAAGTAATTAAAGCCTTAGAAAATGTGTTTGTGTTTATAATTTTGTGATAAAAAGTAAATCATTAGTAAGCTAGTTGAATTCTAAAGCAGTGATATGAATTCTTAAGCAATAGTTTGGTAATTCTCCAGATTCAGATGACTAAAACTAAAACATACAGACAGATAACTGATAGAAAACAAACTAATATAACTTTGTGTGAGTAAGGTCGTAGGTAGAGTGTAGTTTGTGTTGTAATGCATTTACGCACCCACGGAATCATGCTTAACCAGCTTCATGCTTAACTTTCTCATTTGTGCATTGTTCCTAACAACACTTGTTTCGTAACATTATATTATCTACAAACGTTCAATAATGACACATTTTTCGCTTTTAAAAGTTGACCTTTTTTTGAGAACTATTCTTTAACGCGCGTTGCCATGAACAGCGAGCGATAATATTATACTAAAGGCATGTACTGTTTCCAATCTTGGTTGCGGTTAGCCGTTCCATTATTTCCATTATTCTTGAAAACGGTATGCGAAGAGGGTCACCGAACCAATCAAACATCTCTGATTTTCTCGGTTAATCTGTCAACATTGTGAATTTTTTTATCTGTTCTTGAAAATTTGATTGTTTTTGGAGGTTTATTATAGGTACCAAGTACCACATATACAAAAAGTAAACAATTATTTGCTGAAAAGAGAATGTGGTACCCCATTTTCTTTCCCTATTTTATGATTCTATGACAGCTGGTTACCAGTTTTGTTCCGAAAATAACCAGTTTTCAGAAACCATTGTACATAAAATGTCAAACCAATTATTTACAAGACGGTGAACCAGGTTTGGAAGCGGACCATGTCCTAAAATAAAAGTTTCATAACACTGGCGCATCAATCCAAATTTGCAGAGCGCATAGCGAGGCGACGGCATAGATTAATGGCATTATGAAACGCGTATCTTACATTTTTTTGAAAAGGGAGTCATCAATTCGTAGGTAGTCATCAATTTGTCGATCAACCCATCTGCGTACTTGTTTCGGGGTCTACCCCTCATCAGCACAGCTTTTTTCACCTGAGACAGCCGCGGATCCGAGTTCTACCTTCATCACCCTTGGATTTCGGCGGATTCAGGACTAAGTCCATTACTTAACTGTTCTCTAGTTTTCTTATTGTTTCTTGTATGGGGTGTTCATTAGAAAACTTCATCTAGTAGGCTATGAAATTTTGAGAGAAAAGAATGACATAATCAAAGTAAATGGACATTTGTTTCTCCATCCTTTTCTTTTGACCTTTCACAGCCAACTAGATGAAGTTTTATAATGACCACCCCGTACCTTACCTTCAAGGGAACAGTTTATCTGCTTCGGCCGGACTTCAACGGCCGGTGATTATCTCCCACTGGTAAGTTTCACTTTTGCCCTTTCACGCCGCCATTTGCTAAATGGTTTTGGCACGTGTTTTAGCTCAAGTTTTGAAGCCCTTTGGACATTTCGGTACCGGCTTTACTACCTTCTTTGTTCCTGAGCTGCGGTAACCAGGATTTTTTCCTATAGAAAAGCCCTCAGCGAGGTAATTATATTTTTATTCTTTTTTAGTTTTTATAATAGGTCTGCTTTCTTTTTTTTATTAAATATAGTTTGAGGTTTGCTAGTCGAAATTGCTAGATCATATTTAATTTGATATGTTATTATTGAAGTGTAACTTTACTTGAAATTTTTTTTATTCATTGATTTATTTCATTTTTCTAAATTTATTAATATCTTTCAGTAACTTTTTCACATTACTAGGAAAGCAAATTGCCTGTTTTAATTGTTACAAATTTGCTATATCAGATTTTCTTTCCTAGGGTTTTTTCCTTTTAAGTTTTTCTTCAAGTCATCCATTGCTAACGGCCACTGCAGGCCACACACAGTTACTGCTTTCAGCTGTGACCTCTAGGCCCACTCAATTACGACTGTATGTAGACTGTAGTCTTAAGCACTAACACCGCTATAATAGAGCAACTAGTAAACTACCAGGTTGGCTTTTTTTTGTCCTATCTTGTGTATCTGTTAGTTTATGTTTTGGTTTGGTGTTGAGTTCCAGATTACACCTTTGGAGGTTTCCGACTTTACTATCAAAGCCAGTGGAGCTAACCTACCCCACTCTCCGAATTATCTGAGCTGGGGCACACTTAATTTGCCAGGCCACTAAACAACTCACACCCGTTTACTAAACTTGTTTTGGTTTCACTTTTCGCTTATTTTTTTTTTAAAGACCTTTCTTCTTTATTCAGGATTTCATCCTGAAGAAACGGCGTGGCATTACCTTGATAATCTGACTTTGACATTTTTATCCTATCTTCTCAACATGTGCTGAAAGGAAATGGGTATAAAAAAATTGAAGATTTCAAAGGTAACTTGATGGCAATAAAAAGTGAATGAGATATGAGTTGAAACTGATGTTGATTTTGATTGAATATTATTTAACATTTCCATAAACCGCCACTATGTAATATCCAATTTTACCTATACCATCGAAACAGAGCTAAAATAACTAGAACCTCTCCGTTTGTAAGGTGTGTCTGTCAATGTCTTAATATCGAGCTGAACGAATCGAATTACATAAAGGATTAGATAGCTTGCTGTCAATAGCAACTACCACCGTCAAACAAATATTAATAGTATATTATATACTGAGGTTGTGAAGTACCTACATTATTATGACCCGAACGTCAAGTTTAAACCCGTATAGCGCTGAGGGACCTAAGACGTGAGGGTCATTCACAACCGTGGTGTATACACGATTTTTCCACTACTAGACTCGATAAATCTACAACAGAAAATTGCCTAAATTAGTAAGATAGCGCTCCGCACATTTTATTCCTAAGAACAGGCGCTGTTTCAATCCATATGGAGGCTTCGTTACAGTGGCAACCGATAAACAAAATCGCCGTATGACGATATCGCGGCGCCTAATGCGTCTGACAACTGACAGCTTTATCTCCCTAGGGAGATAATCGGCCTATTTGTCATTATAGACAGCTTATGTTCAATTGTTTTATAAGCAAAACGAGAAAACCTACTTCACAGTCATTCTGCTGGCTTGTAACACTCCGTATTAAAGCTAGTAGTCGAAAAAATGTATTATTTGGTAGCATTTGCAGATAAAATGTACGTATTATGAGAAGAATTTACTTTTTTGCTCTCGAGTGAATCTTTCCTTCCGAATAAATAAAGCTGTACTATTTGCTATTACTACATAAACAACTATTCTAGATTTCAGTGTATTTCTACCTAAACATTTGTTCAAACAAATAATAGTATATTATAAACCAAGGTTGTGAAGTACATTATTATGACCCGAACGTCAAGTTTAAATCCCGAAGCGCGTAGCGCTGAGGGATCTAAGACCTCGGTTGTATATACGATTTTCCCACTACTAGACTCGATAAATATGCAATACAAAATTGCCTAAATTAGTAAGATAGCGCTCCTCATATTTTATTACTAAGAACAGGCGCGTCTTCAATCCATATGGGAGCTAATGCGCCTGACAACTGACAGCTTTATTTACCAGGGAAATAATCGGCAATAACGTTGTCATTATTGACCGCTTATGTTCAATTGTTTTATAAGCAAAACGAGAAAACCCATTTTACAGTCATTCTGCTGGCGTTTAACGGTCCGTATTAAAGCTAGTAGTGGAAAAAACATTAAATGATGCACAAACACATGATGTCTGTTGATGGTAAAAGTAGGAAAGACCCATTTGTTTTATAGCTCTCTATTTCTTGGACGAACTTAAAAAGCCCCTTTTCCCTTTGTAACTGACTATATTATAACTCACATACGTCTTCATGTGATACGTGACACTTGAGATTTTCCATAAGAGGTTTTTACAACCCTTCCTATCAGCCGCTGAGTGACATGTTTTTTTCTGCTGTGACCTGCTTGTTCGAGCTCCATCTTAACGAATCGTTTATTTCTTTCCACAATAAATGTGATTTGTGTGTCTGTTTTTCGGCTAACAATGCAATGCTTGATATAACCAGTTTAGACGACCATCGAGAATTTCTTTATTTAACACATTAAGATTCACCAGCAATCCCTAGCACTTGATACTTTCCTAGAGGACCAGTAAGTGTAGTAAATAGGAATCGCAGCGCATCTTTAAAAATTCATTGTCTTTGGCATACAGCCATTCTTGACTTTTAATTGTGCTCAGGGGTCCGCTATGGCCTAAGGGAATCGATTAACATCATCAGAGTTTTACAGTACTTGTTTGCAGATCCACATTTTTTGACATTTTCAAAACCATTTTATAACATGCGGTTCATTCACTTTTTTTTAAATGTTATGTGTTTCTTTAGAGTGAGTGTCAAAAGAAAATAATAGTTCAAAAACATTATTTTATTTCAAAATAAATTTTAAAAAAATTAGGTGTCCATATTTGGTAAAACAGTCCAATTAGTATTGAGGGTTTTCTTCACAATTTCCACAGTAGGTGTTCACCACCTTGAACTTTATTCCTTTTCATCTCACCCTTCCTTATTTTCCTAAAATCCTGTCTAAGCCCTAAAAGGGGCCGACTGGAGTTTCAGGTTACTACTCTGGACCGTAAATATAGACCGCTATGGCCTGACACAACAAATTTATGCTACTGAGCCACACATTTTTTCTTTAGTTTCAAAATGCAAAGTAAATAGTTAAGCAAATCTATTCGACAAAGCAATAAAGTTCTAAAAAAACATTTTTTCTCAGAACTTCTAATAAAAATGTGTTAAAAAGCGCTCTCTACTTTGGATAGATACGTAGAAGGGCAGGTATAAGATTTGTGCAACAACGTCTAAGGACATGCAATCCTGTTTGGAAAACGAACTTTACTGTCGCTTGTGCAGATGTCATACAAATATTATCCGATAGCCACAGGTACTATACTATCATTTTCCTGGCGCAATGTTGAGTTCAAAGGAACGGAAAAAGATTGAAGACTTAATCCTAGAAATTAGTAGAGGGAGAGTTACGAGTTTCTGTGAGGCAGAAGAGTAATTGTTAGAAGATTGTGTGTTCTAAAACTGCGTTATATTATTCCGATATGCACACACAATCGTATTAAATAGTCAACTTTCCAAATACTACGTTTATTTTCTGCTATTCATCCGCTACAACTCTTTCACATTAATATCAACTTTATAGTTGCATAGGTACTTATTCAGAGGTTAATGAGATTAGTTTCGACGGTATAAAGTGAGTTACTTGGACCTTAATAGTAAACCGCCTTGAGTGTTTTATCCCCAAATTTGTCTTTTAAAAACCTAGCATAGGTACAATAAGTAACACCATAAGTAAAAATCCCACCTCCCCACTAGTCTTCACGTTCATACCAACACGAACGTTTTCATAACAAAGAAAGTCCGATGGAAACAGCTAGACTTGGTTAAATTTGCATACCCATAACCCTTTAAAATAACAGGAAATGGCTTGTTAAAATTGTCTTAATGTTTTCTGTTACGACAAAATGCCTCTCTCCTTACGGCAAAATGCCTCTCTCCAATCTCAACAAAGTAAGATGTTGGCTTAGAAACATTGACTTATAACTCTGTTCAGCGAGGGTTAAATATTATGTCATAAATACGTCTGTATCTGATAAAATGTCAGTTGAACAAAATGTCAAGTTATGTTTGTGGACACGGGCAGGTATCAGTTTAGCCTTTTGTGCAAATATTCCAAAATTTTCCCATTTCGGTTATTTTTCAGAAGGAATATCCGCAGCAGCTTTACCATTGACACTTGCTATGATTCACCCGGCCGCCCGGCCATGGATGTAGATCGTAAGATATGGACAAAATCGGCCCAAGATATTTTGAGTATTTTTGTGTACTTACTATACCTAGTAGTGCTCACAACTTGCGTTGTAAAACTAATAAGCAGAAACACTTGTCGTCGGGTCGCCAAACATATTTTTCCTTTGTTCGTTGGAATGCACCCTTTTCTGCGAAATAGTTCAATACGTGTCCGCATGAATTCATTCATTTGATAAAAAAAGCTGCTAGGCATTTATTGTATATTCAATTCTTGAAATTTTTCTTAGAATTTAATTAATGATATATTTGATAATAAGACATGCAACATAAATAACTTAAATTGAGTACATAGTCTAACTAAGTGTGGGCAATTTTTTTAAGACACTTAACCGCGGTTTTGCTTTTATCTGTGTGCATGCATGCATCGTTCTTCCATATTTTTTCTTTAGTTGACTCAGTCGAACACCTCGCTAATTTTGTTTAAAGTTTTATTCATTTCCACAGAAGCGGATCTAGCCTTTAGGTGATACCAAGGGAAGATATTTGTGTGGACCAATAGGTGGTTGTTCAGGAACAGGGGCTTCTTTTCCACAATTGATAGTTCCTTCGGGACGTATGTTGATCGAATTTCTTCCGCCGCTTCGTCGATTCTAAATTCTAACTCCTTGTTTCTCCACTATCTTGGAAATTTTCTCCGGTTTTTCTTCACACAGTGGCTTCTACATGATTCCTTAAAAGCGGTTCTTTCGTTTCTGTCTTTAGTTCTACAAAAGCTAGACTCGGATTTCTAAATTTTGACGACGTTTTGAAATTAAGCGTCAAACTGACTTTAGCTGGTGGTTTTATTATTAATAAAAACTAATAATACGCCTGTTTTTTTACGATCTTTTTCTAATGAAATGAGATGAGTAATGTGACGTCATATTGAACCATCGCTGAACAGAGTATATGTTTTTAAATGATACAATAACTAAACTTAGTTTTTTATCATTTTTGATATGTTTATACTGCAATTATCGTTGCTGTGATTACAATAGTATCACAGTATTTACGTTGCATAGTATGTCAAAATAGTCATTTTCCTAATAAGCAAAGTGATCCTTTCGCACATACACTGTGCACAAAATTAGGATCAACAATGTTCAGGGCACAGTATAAGGAATAATACATTATATCAGTAACGTCAGTCGGTGGAAAAATTGAAACTCTCCTCCCCTTGCCCCGTCCGCCGTAGGCCGGAGCACCACCAAACCGGTTTTGGCCGGTTTTAGCAATGCTTTGGCAGTGCATCGCATGTGTTTGTCTCCTTGTAACTATTCGAGAAAATTGCCGGGCGCGGCACGCTTTAGTTTTGGAAATATCAAAAGTGCCGACACGAACTGACGATACTGATATAAGGTATTATTCCTTATACTGTGTTCAGGAGCTACGTATAAGTAATATCTTGAATTTATGGTGAAGGATTTTTTAGATGATGTCATTGATGGCCCCGAACATTCCCATTATGTAATACACGTTTAAGTATGTCTAATAAAATAGTTCTTTCTTATAGCTTACGTTTATTTCTTTATCTCTTCTATAACATTTCCATAATTCAGATTTAAAGTTTTCAAAATTTACTTAGATCATTTTTACACATTTTAATTAAAGTGTTATATTTTAACTACACAAATACCTATGGCCTTAGAATATTTGTTTCAAATTTTGTAATCATCATATGCATTGTTCAAGTAGATTCTTACATGTCTTATGTATAGACTTTTGTGGACTGAGCTGATGCCTTGTTTTTGTCTGTTAAATGACGTAACAAATTATCTTTGCAATTGATGCCTTTGAAATGAAACATTTCCCGAAGCGGAAGCTTGTCCGGCTCCAGATTTTTTTAAAATTATTCAAAATAGCCAAATTACTTCAAAAATGGTTATAAGAGATTGAAATTATTTATCTTTAAAACTAAATATTGAATATTGTATTAAAACATAATTCAAATATTATAATACCTACGTCTCGAGATATAAAGTTGACTCCTGTTGCATTAGAGCAATTGTCCCAATAAAGCCATTATGTATTATGTTTCCAAGGACCCTTTCTGAAATGCAGGAAAGGTTTTTAAGTCAGTTGTTTTGTCGGAAATTTAAAATATGGCTCAATATAGAACAACTAATTGCCTAAATAAATTGCGGTACATTGACGCGCGGGTATTGCCGCGACAATTAGGCAATTCAGCAACTTGTACTTGCACGAGAACTGTATTGAAAAACTTGCACAAAATGGACGCTGAAAGTGCGTTTATTTTACTTCTTTTCTTGAAAATAAAAAAGAAGAAAATTAAACGAATTTGGATGAGACCATACCTCGGCAAGCGAGATTACAGTTTACCGCTGTGCAGAGAATTAGATCATGCTTTGTTTAAAAATTTTACCAGAATGTCCCGAAGCGATTTTGAATTTCTTGTCAATAAAGTGAGCCCCATGCTTACAAAACAAATCACTAAACTCTACCCAGAAACGAAACACCGACAACAAATTTACCCCAACAGACCGAAAATGGGGTTATAATTTATAAAAAGAGATAAACAAATATGTGCGAAAACAATAGAACTACGAATTGCTCGGTATTTTCTACTCGACGATCATACAGTAACACATGATAACGACACAAGAAATATATCTCAATATGGATCAATATGGACCAACATGGAGCAATACTGTCGAAATAATTGCCGTATATTGATAGACATTGCTCGACTGTCGCCCGACGATGCCGAACGATCCGTGTTGAGCAATTAATTGCTTTAAAAGTTGCCTGTATAAAAGCACCCTCAGGGGGACCTTCAGAAGAAACGATTAATGAATGGAACCCAGGTCAGCTGAGATGACGCCACGACGTGCGCCGATTATCTGCATCAAACGCAGTGAGAACAACAAGCATGAATTCACAACGCAATGGTTACGCAGTGTTGACAAACTTGTACAAAATTTCTCATTACAGGTAAGGCATGAAGAAAAGCATGGGAAAACAAAACATGATCTGTCATTTATTGATATGCCGGTTTAAAATGTATAAATCCAGCTTTTCATATCCTTGATGTTAAAGAATAAACCGCATTCAATTTCTAGTTATCTCAGGATTTCCCATGAGTTGGCAGCACTAGTGGCACATATAAAACATTGTATGGGAATGTACCATCAAAAACGAGTTATTTCTGTCTGACCACTTTCAAAAACCGAGGTTGGTTCGAATAGAGTTCAAGTTGTTTTAATTATTAAGTTTTGTATCTCAGAACCGGCACAAGCCAATGGCGGCCATAATGTATATTAATATGTATATTGGCTGCTATTGGCTGTAATAAATTGATGTACTTCTAAAATGACTTATAGTAGACCATAGACAAACTAGTTTTATGTTATTTTTAAGAATGCATTGCATAGAGACAACAAAATGTGCTCTTTATTGACCAAAACTTGTACCTAAATGGACATGAAAGCCATCTAGCTACAATAAAACGAAATAAGACGACCCAAAAGTGCTCCGTTTGCTTTTTGAAAATGTCAAAACCTTGAAGTCGTCCCACATGGTCATTCGCCGCGCCGTCAAGAAATTCAATATGCGATTCTTGTCCTCTGCAGAGAGAGCAATACACTGAAGCCTGAAATCAGTGTACCTATAGGGTGTGACTTCGCAAAATTTTTATTAAACATGATGTTTATTTCTCATTAGTAAATTGTTACAATACGTGGTCATAAGCCACGAGGTTAAAGATTGATCTTATTTTTTCGAAACCTTTCGCGATAAACGACATATTATTTTTACTAAGGCTCCAGCCCAATATTCCATTTTTCTGCACCAGTTTGAGTGCCATAGTATTTTAGTTTCTTGTGACTTTCCCCTGTTTGTGTAGCACCGGACGCCTGAAGGCGGTCAAGATGATGTATAGAATTAATTTATGATGAGTTTTTTGATGGGCTCGAATATAAGAGGTTTCCTTTTTTAAGGCTTTAGAGCTGGTAGAGTTTCTGTTGTTTTTGATAGTACGTGTTACAATTCAATTTATAATTTGAAGAAATTAACTTTCCTATGTAATCATTGCTAAGTGGTCATAATTTCTTTGTTTTACTAAATTAACTTTACCAAGTGGAAAAAAACTCTTATTTTCAACAATTAAAATAAAATTCAATATTTTTTTGTAAAATTCAGAGGTTGAAAAGTCCAAAGAGTGAAATTTCGAAAAAAATTTATAGGACAATAAACTTAACAAATTCTGAAAGCCTATTAAAAATATTAAGTTTGGCTTTTCTTTCAATTTTTTTATCACCCTTATTTCCGAAAATTTTCAATTTTTTGTTTCTGGAAAATGCCCAAGTTCTAAATTAAAGTGTTCATATCTAAACAACCTTTTACTTTGGACTTTTTTTTTCACAACAATAAAAAAGTCTATTTTAGTCTGGACCATCATAATTTGGAAACTGCTCTCTTTTTGTCTCTAAGCTCCTATTTTTTTTACCCTTATTAAAAGTATTCATGTACACAACGCCATAAAAAATGTAAGTCATGTCTTTATTTATCAACTTAAAGAGGCTGCTTATTATTAACTTTATCAAGATTTTTTAAAATGTGAAAAACTCGTATTTACTTTTTTTATTTACTTTACACACTCTATTCTAAAATGTTCAGTTTTTTTTTTGCAAAATTCATAGGTCGAAAGTCCAAAAATTTCAATTTCGAAACAAATTTATGGGACAATAAACTTAACAAATTTTGAAAGCATATTAAAAGTATAAGTTTAACTTTTTGTTTCAATTTTTTTATCAACCTAATTTCCAAAGATTTTGAATTTTTTTTGTTTCTGAAAAACGCCCAAGTTCTAAATTCAAGTGTTCATATCTAACAATCTTTCACATTACAATTTTTTCACAATAATAAAAAAATCGGATTTGAAATTGATTTTTAAAAGTTTTCTAAGTGGTCATATTTCCTTTATTAACTTTATGAAGAGGAAAAAATCTCTTATTATCAAATATTTCATATCTACAACCTTTTACTTTAGGAATTTTCGCAATAATAAAAAGGTCCTATTTTAGATTATTATGATGGCTCAAGCCATCATAATTTCTAAACTAAAAAGACAAATTAAAATTTTTTTTTAATTTTCTTTTGATACTTCTTAGACGGCTCTCCATTCTTTCTGTCTCTAACGTCCTATTTTTTTACCCTCCTTAAAAGTATTCTGTGCACACAACACCATAAAAAATTTAAGATATGTAAAAACTGTCCTTACTTAACTATCCACTTAAAGAGGCTATTTATTATTAGCTTTATCAAGATTTTTTTTCAAATGAGAAAAATTCTTATTTTAAACAAACTCCACATTCTAATTTTTTTTCTTTTAGTGTCTTTTTCTGACCTGAAACTTTTTAAACTGCAATCAAAACCTAATAAATGGAAGCCGAATGCAAAGCGGTCTCGCGAGCTTAAAGCGAAATAAGCCGGTCCAAAAGTATTTCACTGCCGGGATTTACGAACTGGGCGAAAGGAAGTCGAATGCCGTCTCGCTGGCATAAAATTAAATAAGTCGACCCAGTCCGGCTTTACAAATTCAGCGAATGCGATGCGGTACTTAGTTAGATGATGGTGGTTATGTTGCGGTGGTGGTTTTGTTGTAGTTGTGGTGGTTTTGTTGTGGTGGGGTAATTGATGGGTATGTGGGGATGACGGAGGAGGAGGCTATTGCTCTCATAGGTTTTCGGAGGAGGAGGAGGCTATTGCTCTCATAGGTTTTCGGAGGAGGAGGCTATTGCTCTCATCGATTTTCGGAGGAGGAGTTTACTCTCATAGGTTTTCAAATGAGGAGTTTGCTCTCCTATTCTCTCTACTAAAATCACTGTTTACACTCTTCTCTTGTGGGGTTGTATCACTCGCCCACGGCTCGTGTCCAAACCGTCCCCCTCTTGTGAAAAGTGCAATTTTTGACACTAGTTGCAGTTGCACAATATACTATTATTTAGCAGCCACTTGGCGAGGTAAATAGGTAAATGCAGCATTACAATTAATCAGCAATAGAGAGAAAAATGTTGATTCGCCACCCGGCGCGGCGATGCTTCACCCTTCGATAGTACTTCCTTATTGACTTCTCGTTCCTGAGTTCACGTTGAAGTGTTCAAGGGCGTACCCAGGATCTGATCTAGGGCGGGGGGGGACTCACTCTAGTTACTTTTTCGTGATCTCAGCTTCTCCTTCGGAGGTTGCTGATCATCATGGCTATTCAAACTTTAGAGGCCGCCGTCCGAAATAGTTCGACAGATGAGAGGTCACACCAGTCTCACAGGTTACGTAGCCAGGAAATTCTACGTCGACCGACGCTTCTGCGTCCCACGATCTTCCCCTGCATGATGATCTGCAGAATTTCATATTTTGAATTACGCATAACATGCCCAAGAAACTCTAGTTTTCTTCTCTTAATTGTAAAGAGAATTTCCATTTACTTATCCATTCTTTCCAGAACTTGTTCGTTCGTAATGCGGTCCATCCAGGAGATCTTTCACATTCGGCGGTACACCCACCACTCAAACGATTCCTGTCTCTTCGTTGTTTCCTTGTTCAGTGTCCATCCTTCAGGACCATATAGTAATACCGGAAAACGTAACACCACACTATTTTCACTCTCAAAGTCAAAGATAGATCTCGGGTTGACAGCAGTTTTCTCAGTTTCATAAATGTTGTCCTCGCTTGCTCAAGTCTTGACAAGATTTCTTGTTTGTGTGCAACATTTTGATTTCTGATAATTCCTAGGTATTTGAAGTGGTGGACTTGCTCAACCGTCTTATTGCGTATAGTCAGCTGACCACTGATGTTCCTTTTGGATATTATTAGCACTCTTGTTTTATTAATATTAATATTTAGCCCACAATCTTGGCTAACTACTGTTACTTTGTCTACCAGTCTCTGCAGATCTTTGAGGCAGCTTGCTATTACAGCGGTATCGTCAGCGTACCTGATGTTGTTGACAGTTCTGCCATTGATTGCTATACCCGCCAGCTCCTCTTCCAATGCGTCCCGAAAAACAAACTCCGAGTAAATATTAAATAGCATAGGAGAGAGAACACACCCCTGTCTGACTCCCTTCCGAATACTAATTTGTTCTGTCAAAGCATTGACATATTTCAATCTAGAAGTGTGTCTCCAGTAGAGATTTGATATTATTCGGACATCGTGGTAATCAATGCCAAGTGCTTGGTGTATATCCAGAAGCGTTTCATGCTTGACATTCTCGAACGCCTTACTATAATTTATGAAGCATACGTAAAGGTCTTGGTTTACATCTAGGCATCTCAAAGCAAAGATGGCCTCTCTCGTGCCCATTCCGTTGCGGAATCCAAATTGTGTGTCTGATGTTTCAGCCTCACATTCTTTTTATATTCTAGTGTGTATAATTTTTATAAAGATCTTCAGAACCTGACTCATCAAACTTATTAGTCTGTGATCATTACACTTTGACGCTCGAGATTTTTTCGGGATAGGAACAAGGTGGAAAGCAGCCATTCTTTGGGAATTACTCCTGATGTATAAATGCGATTGAATAGATCCACTACGACACTGATTGAACGCTCATCCAGCAGTTTCAAGACCTCACAATGCACCTCATCTGGCCCCACTGCTTTACCGGATTTTGAGGCTTTGATGGCATACTCTACTTCTTCCTTCGTTATTTCTGGAGGGCTCTCTGATATAGTTTTGTCATATGTCTCCGTTCTTTGGTCATCAAACAGTTGAGTTATATCTATTGTTGTTGTGTTGAGTTGTATCTATTGAGTATACAGGGTGATTCACGTTACTCGACACGGAAGATTATGGCTAAACTTTTAGATTTTAAAAAAGTTTTGTATATGGAATGGATGGGGGTCTATTGGAAGTATTTTAAAATTATTGTCATTGTATGCAGGTGGTCCCAAAAGTATAAAATTGATTAAAGTTTTATTTTTTTAAATGAGACACCTAGTATATTAATGTATTTTCGGTACCTCCGGACAAAAGTAAAGGTAGTTTTATAAGTTAATGGCATCGAAACCGTACCGTTCTTTAGATAGTCGTGATTTTGTGAAAACGCAGCATCAAATTAAATGTTTAAGATCTCAGCACTTGGTTCCTTTTCAACCACCAAAATTGGCTGGTGGGCTAATAGTCCATTGGATTTTTTGCGGTGTGTATTAAATAATAACTACTGTGCACCGAATGTCAATAAATGAACACCCAATTATTGCAAACTTCAAACAGTAATAACTCGTTTAATTTAAATTAGACACCCTGTATTTTATAGTATCATTAGATGCAGAATTTAGTTTCCTATGAAAACTCTTAAACATTCCTATAGCGTGGTCTATGCGTTTTCTTGGAAAATTGATTTTTTTCTGAATTTGAGCTGACATAAACGAATTAAGTAATCTACTTTACCTGTTATAATACCTGATTTTGAAAAAGCAAAATTTATTATCATTAGTACTGGGTGTTCACTAGAAAACTTCATTTAGGAGGCTATAAAATTTTGACAGAAAAGAATGGCATAATGAAAGTAAATGGACTTTTGTTTCTCCATTCTTTTCCTTTGACATTTCACAACCAACTAGACGAAGTTTTCTAATGAACACCCCGTATTTGTCAGATATTAATTTATATGTTACAAAATTATGATCATGAAGATTATTTAGCAGTCATCTGAATGTTAAAGTGTCTTTATTTAGCATAAAATATCAAATAAAACAATAAAACATTATATTACAAGAGTTCTTATAACATTTATCATCTCTATTACAAAAAAATTAAGTGCAATAATAGTGGCAATTTGAAATACAATAAATAACAAGTCAACATAAGAGTAAAACAAACAAAAACAAACAGTTATAAAATTTGTTCAAAATGACGACCGTCTGATTCTAAACACAAACGTTTTCTGTTTTTAAATCCTTCACTCACATTGCGTAACATATAGGGAGTTATGCTTCTGAAGGCCTCTCTGATTCGTTCCTTCATATTTCCTTTTGTGGTTGGTGGCGTATTATACACGATTCCTTTCACATATCCCCATAAAAATAAATCGGGAGGCGTTATGTCAGGGGACCTTGGTGGCCAATGTTGTGCTCCATTCCTTCTAATCCATCGATTTTGGAAACGAACATTTAAGAACTCCCGGACTTCACGATGATAATGAGCAGGTGCCCCCATCCATTTGCAGCCACATGGTTGTTCTTATATCTAGAGGAACTTCTTCCAGTAAAATTGGAAGCTGATTTCTCAAAAAATTTAGAAACGACATTCCGTTTAAATGTTCGTCAAAAAAATAAGGTCCAATCACATACTGTCCCATTATGCCCCCCCGTACATTTACTGACCACCTATGTTGGTTAATAATGACTCTAAATTCATGGGGGTTAAAATCAGAATAATAATGAAAATTGTGTCGGTTAAAAGAACCATCGTTATGATAAATACACTCATCACTAAATAGAACTGATTCAAAAAAATCTTCTTGTTCTCCAACTTTTTCTAACACCCACATACAAAAGTCCACTCGTTGGCCAAAATCGTTATCGGAGAGTTCTTGATGTAGTTGTATCTTATAATCGTGATATTTATGTTTTTGAAGAATCCTTGATACGCTTGCTTGGCTAATATTTAAGTTTTGTGCAATTTCTCGTTGTCCGACATGGGGATTTTCAACTATAGAACGGCTAATTCAGTTTCTTGGTTTTCTGTAACTGGTCTCGTTTTGGCAGTCGTTTCATACTGAACACTACCAGTTTGCCTAAATTGAACCAACAGTCTTTCAAAACCGGCTCTATTCGGTCGAGTTCGGTTAGGAAACCTTTCAGCATAAACCCTTGATGCTAAAAGACAATTTTGCAAGCATTCTCCTAGAATGGAGATCATATCAACTCGTTCTTCTGTTGTGTAAACCAGCATTTTGATTAAATAAAAAACTCCCTGTTAACCACCAATTGTAACAGTAAAAAAATATGTAACTTTAAATTAATATGTGACAACTAGAAATGACAATAAATTTTGCTTTGTCAAAATCAGGTAACACCTGAACAGACCTGAACAGGTAAATTAGATTACTACATTCGTTTATGTCAGCGCAAATTCAGAAATAAACAATTTTCCAAGAAAATGCAACGACCAAGCTATAGGAATGTTTAATAATTTTTGATAGAAAACTAAGTTCTGCATCTAATGATACTATAAAATACAGGGTGTCTAATTTAAATTAAACGAGTTATTACTGTTTGAAGTTTGCAATAATGTAGTGTTCATTTTTTTACATTTGGTACACAGTAGTTAATATTTAATACATACCGCAAAAAATTCAATGTACTAGTAGCCCACCAGCCAATTTCGGTGGTTGAAAAGAAACCAAGTGCTGAGATTTTAAACACTAAATTTGATGCTGTATTTTCACAAAATCACGAATATCTGAAGAACGGTACGGTTTAGATGCCATAAACCTTAATAAAACTACCTTTACTTTTGTCCGTAGATACCGAAAATACATTAATACACTAGGTGTTTTATTTAAAAAAATAAAACTTTAATCAATTTTATACTTTTGGGACCACCTGTATACAATGACAATAATTTTAAAATGTACTTCCAATAGACCCTCATCCATTCCATATACAAAACTTTTTTAAAATCTAAAAGTTTAGCCATAATCTTCCGTGTGGAATAACGTGAATCACCCTGTATATTTAAAACTCAATTTGAAATTTTTTATTTTTATTAAATTTTTTCGGTATTTTTTGGTTAATAACATTTTATTTTTTTATCATTGAAGTGTTCTTAGATATTTTCTTACAAAATGTTATTTTTCATCAAGTTATATTTATTACTTGTTAATAATTGAATTTTTTTGACCTTTATGGAAATATAAATGTTTCATTTATAACGTCTTTCCAACTGCAAAAACATTATTTATGAGCTATTATATTATGAGCTAAAAACTATATAGAATAGAAGGAATAAGAACGTGGTTCTGTGTGGCAATTATTATTATTTTCAAATATGTTAAACATTTTTAGGGGGGGGGGGGGGCGCGGCCTTCCATTCGCGGGGAACCATCCTTCCAGTCAAAACGTTTGGCGTAAACTTCAAACGACCACATTTTCTCAGCAGGCCTGATTATTGTGTCGAGTCTATGCAACAGAAAGGGGTTATTGTTAAGACGTATAAAATTAAAGACTTTTTGAATACGTTAGGAATGCAATTCTCAACACTGTTTTTTATTAAATATTTTTAAAATTGCGAATACTAAACCACGTAATTGTAATAAAATAAAAACTAAAAATAATAAAAAAAAGGATTGAAAAAAATAAACAAAAACAAAAGTTAAACGAATTTCCTTTTTTAAATATTTGCTGGCTCTGAAAAGAACCGTTTTTTTGCCAAAACTTTGCCAAACGCAAACAAAATCACTGCGGCTCCATCTCCTCGAAACGCGGCTTCAGCGAAGCAACGTCATCGCGGAGGCTTTTTAGCAGCCCGCAATTTTGCTTGCGCTTGGCAAGCTTCTGGCTGATCGCCGCCCGTGCTTGTATTAATTCTTCTTCAATCTTTTCAAGTTCTGCTTTAGCCTCGGATGTCCCCGCCGCAGCTATCGCTACCTCCATGAAGCGACTGAGCAGAGCACCCACTTCTGTGTGAACAACCGCGCTGCCACCTACAACAGGCGCCGATGACCCCGACGCCACATCCATGGCGTCCCTGCTGGTCAACTCCAAGGAGGATTGCGGTGTCATCTTCCTTAGGGCCACCACACGATTTTTTTTAATATAAACTTTTTTCGTTGGGGTGGAATCTTGACAAATTAGCACCAGCACTTCCGCAAATCGAATAATTAATAAACTTCTCAACCACACATTTATAGTTAAAACGACCACCAAGCAGGTACAATTTTTTGCACGTTTTTTTTATGACCTGTATATGCTCCATACCCGCATATGTATTTACCTCTGTTATTAAGAGCTTCGAAATCGATCGTCACGCCACCGCCCCCTTAAGGTACCCATTCACATACAGTTCGCCGGCAGTCCCAGAACTGTACGGTCTGGCCTTACGATTTGAATAACGTCAAGCCAGACAGTTTTTGAACTGCAGGCAATGTGAAATTTCCTCACACACAAGAGTATTTTGTTAGTCCTGATCGTTCTGTATAGCTATAGTACTAGTCAGTAGTGTCTAGTTTGTATAATAATATGTTTTAAAGTACATAATGTTTTTAACTAAAGCGAAAAGAAAAACATTTGCAGCAGGTCTTATGCTGTTATTACTGCAAGAGCCAACAAAGACAAAAAAAGTTTTTGTTAACCCAAAAACAAGATTGGTTATTGAAAAGAGATACATTATCTCATATGAGATTGGTACGAAAGCTAAGGAATTGTGCGAAAGATGACCTTAAGAATCTGAGAATGGATGAAATGGGTTTTAATGAACTATTGACGATGGTAAAACCTATAATATCAAAAAAAAAATACAAAGATGAGAAAAGCAATTACAGCCGAAGAACGGTTAATAGTGACACTTCGATATTTGGCCACGGGAAGAAGTTTGGAAGTTTTTGACAGTTATTTTACCTCAAGCCCTTGGAAAGATAATTCCAGATACTTGCAGTTGCATTTATAAGGCTCTAAGGAAAAAGTATCTAAAGGTAAATTTAATATATTTTAAAAAATAACAGAAAAAAATCGAGTTTTTATCATATAATATTATATTACTGAACATCGGTACATACTTGATAAATAAATGGGCATGTAGGTACAGGGATATCATTTTAAGTCGCTCACTCGATTAGCAGCTTTTCTGTTAAACTTCATAAAATTTTGATACATGGGGGTCGCAAAGCATCTAAGGGCGACCTCGGACCCTGGGTTAGCGAAGTTATTGGGTGCCCAGTTTGACAGGTACGACGCCATCTTGATTTTTTTTAAATGGAAAGACACATATTTACCTACAGTCTAATAGAGCTAAAGGAGCAGATTACAGAAATATAACTTCATATATCTATCTCTAAGCATTTAGATTATACAGGGTGGTAAAGTTGTTGAATTTTATATATAATGCATTAATAGCTTGTTCATCATTTTCAGTCTAAAACAAATTTTGTTTAAAAAAATGATACTTAACCGTTTTTTTACAGTTTCCGGATACAGTTGAAGAATGCCAAACAATTGCACGAGATTTCACCAGTAGATGGAACTTTCCTAACTGTGGAGGAGCTATAGACGGAAAACATATTAAAATAGTCAAGCCAGCTAACAGTGGATGGATCCCATTACTTTAATTATAAAGAATATTTTAGCACTGTTTTAATGGCTGTTGTTAATGCAAATAAAGAATTCATTTATGTGAATATCGGTTGCAGTGGAAGAAATTCTGACGGAGGTGTCATTGAAAATACAAAGTTCTATGATAAATTGTTAAGGAAAGCACTTAAGTTACCCTCTAATGACAGAACATAGCACAATATGAATTTTGTTTTTGTAGCAGATGATGCTTTTGCCTTACATGAAAATATTTTGAAACCATTTCCTGAAAGACACCAAAGTAAAGAACAAAGAATATTTAACTATTGTCTTTCTCTCGCTCGCCGCACTGTTGAAAATATTTTCGGCATTTGCAAACTTGCAATGAATTTAGTTAAGTGCATATCGATGGTTGAAAGGCGAAAAGTTATAACCGACAAATTAATAACTTTACAGTAGACCGAGTTAAAGTTTCAATTACTCTTTAAAAAATCATAATAAGTCTTTTCAAAGAGATTTTTGCAATTTTAGAGATGTGGTAATTAAATTTTGGGCTGCCTTTTTATGTTCAGCTTTAGTTACTCAAAATTATGATTCTTGTTAGAAATTTTGTGTCGCTTACGCAATGAAGGCTGTAACGTTGTAAATTTGAGCACTTACCTTGTATGGGCTATCCTGGATTTTCAACCTTATATCAGAGGTCCTATTTCATGCCCTGTTCGGTAATTTCAAATCTTTTAAGCTTTAGGCTTAGTGTAAATGCTTCCACATACTGAGATTGTTTTGGTTAATATTAAGTTCCATTTCATGATGCCTGAATCTACTTTTCTGAATTGGGGAAAATGCTGATGGACCTGCATTGACCTGTATTTTTGCAGAACCTGATATTATCGCCCTACCTGAAATTCCAGTTCAGTAATCTTGCCTTTTTGGGGTCATGTTTACCGTTTGCCTACATAATTATTGTTATTTCCCTGGGTATGGAGGATATGGAAATGAAGGTACTACGATGGCTGATTATTTGGGGAATGTATATTTATATCGTTTCTATGGGTTTTCTGCCTTTTTAGTTAAGTTTTGCTGAATTTCTAACTTATTTTTCAGTGTTTACTTTTTACAACACTTGACGTTAAAAGTCAATTTTTCGGGGTTTTCCATGTCAATGTCAATTTCACCTGTCTGTCAAGATCGGCTGATTTGCGCTAACCGGCTAAGTTTTGCCAGCAACCGGCAACCGGCGTTGCCGAATGACACTTTTCCGCTGCACTTTCAGTTCTCTCGTCTGTTCACCACATTTTTTTTTATTAATTTTAAGTTTTGGGCTTATTTTGGCATTAAAAATAATTTTTTTAATGCCAAATTAAAGTAACTTCGTAGAGTTCCTCATTTAATTCCAGAATGTTTCGAAGTTGAAGGTTGTGCCTCTATGTCAGCCGTTTCGCTGCTTGTAGTCGCTTGAGCCTTCTCGGTGCGAATCACAAATCTATACATAATTCCATTTTGTTTTTAGCGAAAGTAAATTAATTACTTTTTAGTACGGCTACTTACTTGTCCATAACTATCATTTAACAGTCATTCAAGTAAAATAAAATATTTGGCACAACAAACAGCACATATATTTCACATGTGTTAAGAAAACAGCTCTAGAAATTCCAAATTATAAATGAACTGCAGCGCAGCCTGCGCTGCTCGGACAGCGAACCTTTCGCTTTAAGAGTGTCGGGGATTCACATATTAAAATCCGAGTATTTACATTATACGTTGATCGTAAAAACCGCGCGGGGGCCGACGGGGATGAAAATTCGAATCTCGATTCTCGATGACTAAACGGCAGTGGCTACCAGTGGCGGCTCGTCCTAAGGTTTGCAGGTTTGCGCAACACCCAAAATTTTGAACTGCCGATGGTTTTTTTTATCCTAATTTTTTATTTGATTTTTATATTAACTATACAGAATAATGAATATGTATATTGATAATATACCAATTTATTTTTATATATTGTATATGTCAGTAGAATTAGCCCGCGAAACAATAATCATGAGGAACGGCGCGGAGTCCACGTCGATTTCAATAAAATCAGGCCCGCGATGATATATAGGATAGGAAAAGCGGCAACGAGACTGCTGTTTGCAGGTTTGCACTCCGGCTGTGATCTTTTCTTTCCACTGTTTTACGGCGGTCCGCTGCTGTCCGCCGTGACAATATGCCCGCCGACCCAGCACGCTCCCGTTGTGGGTGTTGCAATTTGAGAGCAATCAAAAATCAAATCATAAACCAAACAGTGCGCGGGCGACGTTTGTACGGGCCGGACGCGGAGTTGCACCAACTTAAATTTAACTAGGGATGGGACATCGAACCTGCAACATCGATGTTCGCCATCGATGTTAGCATCGAAACGTAATATCGATGTAAGGGTAAACATCGGAAGCGAAACATCGATATTGTCATAACATCGATGTTACTAACTTTTTGTGTACGAACGTGATTAGAAAAATAAATAAAATCAGTTTATTTCAGTATAACAAACATTTTAAAACAATGCATTGCGTAAACATCAAACTAAAAAAAAACACAATATATAAGAACAACAAACATCAAACTAAAGTAATAAACTCCATGTGTAAATACCAGAATATACAAATTAGAATTAGAAGTAGAAGTAAAAAACGTAAATTGCAAAGTCCTGGAAAATCTTGGTTGCCACAATTCTTTGCCAACTGACTGCAAAAATAATAATTTCGACAGACGTTTACCCTTGAGACGATTTCGCTGTTGGCTGGCCATTTGCCCGGCTTTGGAAAAAAGGCTTTCCGAAGGTACCGAAGTACTCACAACTATTAAGTATCGCACAGCTATAGGATAGAGAAATGGATAAATATGTTTATTAATCAGCCACCATTGTAACGGGAGTGTAATCTAGAGATGTTGCAACGGGGCTCTTCAGATAGGCCGATATCTCCGACATGTTGTCTTCATTTGCCGCGTTTTGAGCTAGGTTTTCACTAACCATTGTCGAATGAGCTGACCACAAATCACAAAAATTGCCGCTGTCTATACCTACAAAAAACAAAATCTTTTTGAACATTTAATGTGATTATGTGGCAAATTACTTACGTGTAGAATTGTCTGATTTTGTTTCAGTTACATCCCCTCGACTGGCATTTTTATTTTCAATCAATGTTTCTTTTATAATTCAACAGCTCTAGCGCAGTGTATCGCATTCTTGAAATACATTTTCTTGAATCTAGGATCCAGAAGGCTGGCAATTGCCAAGACATGAACTTGTTCAACGTAGTCAAAACGTTTTTTTATTTGCTGCAACAAGCTTATCTGGAGTCCTGTGTCCATTTCCATTTTATCTATATCAGCTTGCTTTTTTCTGCTGCAGGTTTGGATGTTGACCAGAAGAAGTGTTTATTGAGGTTATCGTTTGCTCTAAATTGTAAATCAAAGGTATAACGATGCTGCAGGTAGAATATTTTTGGCCGGAAAGTTGTACTGTTGCACTGAAAAGTGGATGCAAAAGCTTTTTAATGATCTTCAGCTTCTCGATTTCTCTCGCAGATATCATTACCGGTGCTAAAGGATTTCGGTTAATTATCACATTAATTTGTTCACGCAATTCTAAAAATCTCTCAATCATTTCATAGGTGGAATTCCATCTTGTCGGAACAGCCTGGATGAGCTTTTTTGGAACGCCAGATGTCTGGGATTTTCGGAGTTCATCTGCTGCGTTGACGCTTTGCTTAAACCATGTCACTACACTTTTAATTCGCCCGATAATATTGGACAGTTCTGGAACGCACCCGATAGATTTTTCGGCAACTAAATTTATTTGATGCGCAAAGCAATGGATGTGGCGTTTCTTGTCGAATGCTGATTCAATAGCTTTTGTTATATTTGCAGCTCCGTCAGATACAATAGCCGTAATTTTGTTATCTTTAAGTCCCCACTCTTCACAGATACTTTGTAATTTCGCAGCAATGTATTCGGCTGTATGCCTGTCATCAAGCTCGTATACTCCTAGGGTCCCTGAATACATCTGAGCGGATTCCCCAAAATGTAATGTAACACCCAAATAACTCTGGGTTTGCAGCGTGTGAGTCCAAATATCAGTCGTTAGCGTGTAGCTGGAAGCATTTTGGACTTTCAATCGAAATAAATTAGATATCCCTTCATGTCTAGTGTCCAATAATGCGGTTATTGTCCTTCGGGAAGGAACTTTGTATAGCGGAACGGCAGTTTTCATAAGGTTTATGAAACCTTCATCTTCAACTACCGAAAACGGTTGGAAGTCTTTACATATGATGTAAATAATTGCATTACTAAGTTTCCTAAACTTTGCACCACCTTCAGAAACAGAATTAATGGTCGCAAATGTTTTACGAGACGTCATTTGCCGGAAACTTGGTTTCGGAGTTGTGCACGTGGTAGTAGATGAAGATGAAAGTATAGAATGCCCACTCTCACTCTGACTATAGTCACTATCTTCACCAGATTCTTGAATGTGGACATCCTCTGTAATAACATGAGCTTCAGTAGATTGTTTATTGGACCCCATAACTCCAACTCCTGAAGATGTTGAGGGTTGGGACAACCTGGCGTCCAGTTCCGCACTTCGTTTTCGCTTTTTCTCTTGATTAGACGGCGACTTTCCAGATTTGTTGACAAACATAGATTTTTCTATTTCACTCATGACTTTTGAATGTGCACTTTTTAAATGACACCGTAAGTTAGTGGTATTGCCAGAGGTTTTAATTTTCTTCTCACAAAATTTACAAACAGCAAATCCGGGATCATTTTTGCACTTATCAAAATGTTTCCACAACACACTTTTTGGGGGTGGCATTTTTCTTCAGCTAATACTTCAATTCAATAATTCAAAATGCCGAGCCACAATGCAACCGCCGAGTACAAACACAAACTGTATCTTGCCTTGCGATCCCTGCGTTTCTGATGTCTGCCAAGCCAAACGATATCTGACACCATGGAAGGAATACGGACAAAAAATAGGGATATTGCCAAGTCTAACTTTAAAAAAGCAAAAGTGCTGAGAATAAAGTTCGATTTTCACTTAAAGATCAATTTTTTTATAATCATAAATACATAAATGATTATAAAACACTAGTACTTCACTTGGTTATTAAGTATATTTTGATTTAGTGACTCTGAATACTGTCGAAGATCATAAAAGTCCATGGTTATTCTACGCGTAGCAGGTGCTTCAATTAAACCGACAACGCCGCGCGCAATTCGTGTTTAGGCGGGATTTCAAGTATTTGAACGAATCTAATTGGTTGCGATCCAAGCTCGTGTTGAAGTCATGCGGTGACCATGCCATGCGCACATACGGCTCGCTATTGGTCGGCGTTCGTGCCTTTTTTTCCTGCTTTCGCGGAATAAATTGAAACAACCAAATTCCAGTGGCGGCTGTGCTTTTGTCTTTGTTCAGTTTGTTGATTATCGTGTATAAATTGTCGTGAGTGAGTTATTGTTTTGATACCGTGTTTTGCATTGTTTTTAAAACTGTTTTGTTATATTATGGTTGTAAATTTTTATTTTATAATACAAAAATATTGGTCATACTTTTACAAAATACCGCCGCCGCCGCCGGGGCGAGGGGGGGGGGCGCCTTTATTACAACCACTTTCTCTCTTCTACTTTTCTTTGATACCTACTTTTGATGTATGTTGACATTTAAAAGAGCCGGCAGCCGCCACACGAAAGGGTGCCGACTTTGCCGAGCTCTGACAACAGGCTATCAGATCAGACCAGATTTTAATTTGTCGGCGGGCGTGCAGTGTGCAAAGCATACGCGACGCAGGTTTTGAGCCTTTGAGTGGGCCGCCGTCGCTTACAACTTACAATATCGAATATCCGATGTTAGGTTTTCAGAACGTAACATCGATGTTTTTATCGATGTCGTAAATTTCTAACATCGATGCTAATAATATCGAACATCGGTCGGAAAACATCGATGTTCAGAATATATCGATGTTTTTCGCCCATCCCTAAATTTAACCATGAATTCGGTGGAAAGTTTAATTGCAATAGACTTTCTGTTCAAATAAAAACTACGTGAGTGTTTATTACTATTTAATAACCAGAATTTCATTAAAGTAAATAGTTTTATTTTTATCGAAACGAGACACCACCAGCATTTAAGGGCTATACGCGTAGTCATCGACCCAAAAGGAAGGTCTCCATTTTTTTTTTTTAATTTTATTATGTGTTATTTGTAATTATATAGATATTTAACTATTAAATAATGTTGCCGCTTGTACGCTAATTACCGAAACTGGGCGTGACACCTTAAGAAATGTTTGCAAGCGGCGCCTTTCCTTCTACGTGCAAACCCCTACTTTTTATACCACGAACTGCCACTGGTGGCTACACTCACAATGTTCAATTTTGTCTTTTTTTGTTTCTATTCTAATTTTGTTTATGTATTTTTTTTGCAGTTATATGCCTTTATCTTCGTACCGAAATTATTGATATTTGTAGAATGTAGTACTGATGTACTGAATTCGGTAGTTTTGTAATGAATTCAGTACAAATGTACTGAAACGGCAGCACTAGTCAGGAGTCCCGGAGATTAACTTAAAACGATAGGACTACGCATAGGATAAAATAACCGGCTTTTTGAATAACCGAGTAACCTCGTCCCAATTAACCGGTTTTTTGGTTATTTTGTGTCGGGCAATCCTTATACACAGTGGGGCAACAGTACCACAGTATAAGGAATAATACATTACATCAGTAACGTCAGTTCGTGTCGGCACTTTGAAAATTCCAAAACTAAAGCGTGCCGCGCGCACCTGCACCCGGTGGTTTTCTCGAGTAGTTATGAGGGACTTGTAAATGCGATATAGCTGCCGTTAGATGGAATCCTTTCTAGGAGTGTGCTACGGGGTCTTTTTTAAAGGTAATTTTTCTCTTTGATTATGGATAATTTTACCTTTGTTGTGTTTCTAAATAGATAATGTAATAAATAATAGGTTTATTTTTCAGGAGACCATTTTTGTAATACATATTTATTGTGATACAGGGTGGTTGATGTTCGCAGACCGGAAAATAATTTCTATATTTTTTTCTGACTCAAAGGTCTTAATTAATTATTTGAATATATTTTTCTCTTAGTACATGAAGTTCTTTAACGGTATTTTTAGAAAATTATACATACTTTTTTATTTAGGGTGTTCGAAAAATTAGTAAAAAAATGGGATTAAAGAAACTGCAAAAATTATTACCCTACCCTGTGTTCATTATAAAACTTCATCTAGTTGACTGTCAAATGTTAAAAGAGAAGGATGGAATAACAAAAGTCTGCAATTTGCAAAGGAATTTTTCTCAAAATGTAGAGCACTTATTCTAATACGATTGTGGCATTGCTCTGGTGTAATACCCCCATATTTATGAGAGCCTATAAACCCCAATCTATACTTCCAAATTTGGCATCTGCAAAATAATACATAATACTTTTACACTAACCATTTTTAGAACAGATATTCACATATCTTCGACTCTTTTAAATACAGGGTGTTTCAGAGTTGTGGTGTCAAAAGCCTAGGGGAAATGTTCAAGAGAAAATGCGTTCGCAAGTGCTTTGTTCTCGAGATATAGGGTGTTAAAAGTTTCAACAAATGCTCTATTACAACAAATGCTCAAATTGAGCAACTCCTGCTTCGGTACAGTCATACAGCAGGTGTATAATAATTTTTGTTTGTTCAGTAATTTGGAATTTTAAATTAAAACACTTGATAGCATTGCTTTTAAGCGAGCATAAAAATATGTTTTATTTTATTATTCAAAAATGGTGCATCCTAGGAAAAAATAAAAAGATTCTTTTCTCTTCAGGATTAAACATAAATTAAAAAAATAATTTTTATGTTAAAAAAAGTGGTGTATCTTTTTTTTTCGTTAACCCTTTGAGGGGCAAAAAAATCTCAGTTAAAAAACTATATGTGGTCAGACAAAAAAATATATTAAAAAGTGCTTTTTCTCAACATGTTTATTATTGAAAATATTATTTTCCATAACTTTTACAAAAATTTTAACAAAAAAGTTAGTTTTTTCTTTAAATAAATGGTGGTATCATATGTGTACCACTGCCCGCCTAATCCATGTGGTAAGCCTGAAAACAGTGTTTTTCCTTCCCCATGCAGAGTGGCACAGAACATTGTGGCCTCTTTCTTTATTATAATGTTTCTTTGGCCGCATATGCGTACGGTAGCTCTTTGTCTTGGAGAGTCGACAGGTGTGAGTTACAATTGGACTTTGCTATGGGCGCCACTCAATTCTAAACTAATGAGATGAGAAATTCTTAGGAATTGAGAAGCTAAGAATTTCTGTAATTAATACGGTGATCAATAAAAAAGTAGAAGTAATTGACCCTATGCATTTAATAAGGTGAGTTGGCTAAATATTTACAAATTACCAAATAACAAATGAAACTTAGGCACTCTAGGCAGTTCTAACACGTCACAATACGTACATCAAATTAGCAGCCTATTCTAGCTAGTGACACCATTCGGTGTAACCGGGATATATACAAGTTAATATGTAGAGTTATACGTAGAGTCTTTGGCCAAAGAATTCTAAATATAGCGACAGGGTAGTAACTACCAGTTTTAATAAATTAATGAAACATTCCGACCAGAAATGGCTGTTACAAATGGAGTTAAAAATGTTTATGTTACTAAGTTATCTCGAATCAATATTAATTCATAGGTAAAATATGTCGGTTGCTTAAGAACACGTTAAATAGAAAATCACAGAAAACAAGGCATAGGTATAGGTAGTTCCATAATATGTCGATACGCAATAGAAATGAATCCACAAATCATCAAAATCCACTTCTGGACAGCCACGCTTATTTTCGTTCCTTTGGACAAATAATTTTTGTTTCCAAACAATTTTTATTATTTTCTAGAAATCTATCTTGTATTCTGCAAGCTCTCTACCAGCGCGACCTATAGTCGCTTTTAAAACGTGACAGTGATTTTCTAAAATAGGGATAGTCTGTGATTTTTTCATTTCAACTTCTAAAATTTCAAACTGTTTCTCGGTTTCTTTGCTGTCACATTTGTACACTATCTTAACACGTTCGTCTCTTGTCACAGACATTTTATAAGAAGTTGCCCATAAGGAAAACAAATATTTTAAAATACGGTACATTTATAGAAGCTAAATTATAGAATAACTTTTGTACGAAATTCGGTAATCGTGTTTGAATAAATCGTTAGAAAAGATTGTTTTTAAATTTTTACTGAACCAGAATTAAACACAACACGTTTTCTATTGTTATTTTCAAAATCTATTTAGTTTTATATACAGGGTGGTCCGTAATGAATAGATCATAGAGTAACTGTAGATGAAAATAATATGGTTTAGTCAAACTTGCCTTAGTAAAATGTTGCTCCGTTTCAATATACAAAGTGTTCAGAAATATAAAAAATTAGAATTCGTAATGGTGCAAACAGTGGACATTTTGCTTATTTACGTAGTTAGTATTTGTTCAAATTAATTTGTTGCAAGTACGGATTAAATTGAAACTACTATGCAATTTTCTGATTTGTTAGATTGAATATATTTGGAAAATCGGTTGGGTTATCGATATCAATTAAGAATACCTTTTTATAGAAATAGTGTAATAACTGTGATATTCAAATTTCCGATTGTGCATTCCGTTAAAAACTTTTCATTAAAAATAGGCACGCAGCAGTGCGCGCCTAGCGCCCTCTAGCAGATAACTAAAAGTTCAAATTCCAGTTTCCCATTACCAAAAAAACCCAAATTCTAAAATTTTGCCGAATTTGAATTAAAATTTTAGGAATTATTCAATAAATTTGAATTTAAAAAGGGAACTTGAACACTGTATATCGAAAGGGAGCAACATTTTATCAAGGCATGTTTGGCTTAATCATATTATTATTTTCACATTGAATATGCAATTGCTTTATGACTTTTATTCATTACGGACCACCCTGTAATTTCACTCGCGTGCTGTGCGCAATATCCATTTATTTTGGTTTTCAAACTTTTACAAAAAACCGATTTTTAGCGAAAGGAGCAAATTCGAGCAAAAAATAGAAATGGTTTATTTAAAAAAAAACATTCAGTGACTTTAACCCAGATATGCCCAAAAGTTTATTTATTATTTTTAGGTATAACTACAACAGAGTAAAAAGGGGCATAATAAACGTCAAACTAAGTCGTTTTTGTCTCTATTTTATATAATCGACTCTTTATAATAGCGTCCTACATATAGGACATTAGGCAAATATTCTACTAAGACTTACATTACATGGTATTTAACAAAACATTTTACATGTACTTCCACGTCACATTTCTGTTACCTGGTTGTAGTTTTTAGATGGCATTCTCTAAATCTAGTTTGTTTATCTTGTGGTGTGATATAATGGTCAAGTCGGTCATAACGCAGAGCATTTTTAGCTGATTTTCCTTTTTGAGAGTATCCCAGTAAACAGTTGAACGTTGATTCAACGTTAAAAAAAAACCTGTAACCAAACGTTTTTTCAACGTAATTATGTCCATTGAATCAACGTTTTTATCAACCTTTCTTAAAACGTTTCATTAACGTTTCCTTAAGACGTTTAATCTACGTTTGGTTAAAACGTTTAATCTACGTTTGCTTAAAACTTTAATCAACCTTGCTTAAAACGTTTATTCAACGTATCTATCAACCTTACTTTAAACGGTAAATCAAAGTGTTCATCAACCGTGTTTAAATCGTTTAATCACCGTTTTCGATCTAATTTTTTCCATTTACATGAATATGATTTCTGTCAAATGAGTTTTACCAGGGTTTGAACTTTGAACCCAGTTAAAACTTTACCCCCTTTAACCCGTTTAATCAGTTTTTATTTTAGTTTAAGGCAAAAACTGTAAACCAAAAATGCTATGTTAAAAATATACAGAGCGTTAATGTTTAATTAAAAAGCACATAGAAAAACGTCTTTGACACCAGGTAGCACACCACGTCGTATGGACGTCCAAATGACGGCTACATGTCACATCCACAAGACGTCCATTTGTTGACGTCGGTGGGACGTCTGCGTTTAGACGTCATCCGACGTCCATTTATTGACGTCTCTACGTATTTAATATATTAAACATCGCATTTTATCATAAAAAAATTAGAAACAAATATTGGAAATATAATACTGGTGCTAATTACAATCATTAGTAAAACAGTTATATTCTATAAATTAGTTTTTCATGATATAGATATGTTAAACCTTAAAACCAAAAGAAGGACGGCACTTAGGGGTTGACGGGAGGGACTGTAAACTAGGAATAATTTTAAACAAGTATTAAATTTTTTAGCACTTACTTTTGGGTAATGTCTACCTCATACACTTTTTTGGACGATTCGTTCATTGTTGGAAAAGGAATTTCGCACAATTCACAGTAAAATTACTCTTAATAACAATTTACCCTGGAAAGGGTTCGGACGAATCCACCTAGTTAACGTTTCGGCAACTTCTCTGTTGCCTTTTTCAGAACTACCTTAAGTGAAAAAACTATAGAAATTATGAAAATTATACTTATTTGTGTGTTTGTTTACAAGTACCTATTTATGTTCGAGATTCTGAAAATTACTTTGCCTTTTTTTTTAAAAAAAAAGAAATTTTCATGTCAAAAAAATTAGTGGAGCTCAAGGTAAATTACGGACCACCGTCCAAAATAGGATTTAAAAGAATTTTCTTGGAAATTGAATCTGGTAGGTATACACATTTTATGTGTATGAGAGCGAGGAATAAATCACTAGTGAACGAAATTTTTAGCTTTTTCGCAGGAAACTCTAGTTTAAAATATGCAAAAAGGCAATATTTACTATTTGGAAATTGCAAACTTATCTGCTTTCAATATTTCCAAAAATATTGCACCGTTTAAGAAGGAAACAAACAGAAACAACTACTCCGAGGGTTAATACCCCTACCGGCATTGAATTACACTGTTTGTTTCAAAGCTTATTTTATAAAGCAAGAAAATATTAAAATGAATTAATAAAGTAATAAACAATCTATGCTAAAAAGCCAAAAAATATTAAGCTTTTTGCAAAGGATATAGAACCAGAGTTTAATTAAGATATGCGAAAAATGCACATGTATAATTACAATTTGGCAATTTGAAAACTTGTCTGCTTTCGGCATTTCCAAAACCTTGTAGTTATACAAGGTTTTGGAATAAATTAATAAATTTTTGAATAAATCACTGTTGAATTTTGGTGTACACACATTTTGACTTAGTTGTATTTAACGGATTGAAATGCTTTCTCAATGAGACTGTAATTCTAGATACAATAAAGCTTTGATTGTCAAGCATTAATTTTTGTTGTGGTGCATAGGTAAATAATTTATAACAGTGTGGCCTTTTTTTTATTATAATGTTTCTTTGGCCGTATATGCGTACGGCAGCTCTTTGTCTTGGAGAGTCGACAGGTGTGAGTTACAATTGGACTTTGCTATGGGCGCCACTCAATTCTAAACTAATGAGATGAGAAATTCTTAGGAATTGAGAAGCTAAGAATTTGTGTAATTAATACGGTGATCAATAAAAGAGTAGAAGTAATTGACCCTATGCATTTAATAATGTTAGTTGGTTAAATATTTACAAATTACCAAATAACAAATGAAACTTAGGCACTCTAGGCGCTTCTAACACGTCACAATAGGTACATCAAATTAGCAGCCTATTCTAGCTAGTAGCACCATTCGGTGTAACCGGGATATATACAAGTTAATATGTAGAGTTATAGAGACAGGGTAGTAACTACCAGTTTTAATAAATTAATGAAACATTCCGACCAGAAATGGCTGTTACAAATGAAGTTAAAAATGTTTATGTTACTAAGCTATCTCGAATCAATATTAATTCATAGGTAAAATACGTCGGTTGCTTAAGAACACGTTAAATAGAAAATCACAGAAAACAAGGCATAGGTATGGGTAGTTCCATAATATGTCGATAGGCAATAGAATGTCAGTTATATCATTGACCGTCTGACGAACAAGTTTATAATAGAGAAAAAGGTAATCTTACGGACTTTTGTTTCTTCCATACTTCTACGATGACCAAAATAGGTGTGTAGTATTCTGGCAATTGACCTGATGGTCACCGGACCGTCGTGAAAACCTTTCTCCAACTATGACTCAGGACATATTCATCCTAGAGTATGAGTGAAACTCGGAAGAATTTCACATAGGCGTGGAGATAAGTTCTTAGGATCGGATCGGCTCATCAGCTGGACTAACGAGTCCTCAGACCAGGATGGGTGTCATGCACGGGCTCTATTGACGAGAGGAAGCATCCAGGTCATGGACGAAATCCGTCATGGAAGCAATCCCTTATGGAAGAAACCCTTTTGACAAAGGCATATGTTGAAGTATAGTTCTAAATCGAAAGTATAGTGGCTGCTTACCTTTTTCTACGGAAGGGCAAAACGAAAAATTGTCCGCCTCATTGGAGGAGACAATGGCGTAAGTGCTTGTCGCCGGTCAAGAACGAAAAGGCGAGAGCACGAGATACGTAGACGCACTGTCGAGGGCCAAAAGTGGAAGGAGATGTTGCCAAGTACAAACGATTATATTTAGAGGAGCAATCGCGTTACCAGCAAAGGTGCGGAACGGCATGCATAGGTACCATTAAACCATTTAATAAAATAGAAGACCTGACAACCATGGCATCATAGCGCTGAAGCGATTGAAATAACTTAGAAGCATTGTAACCCGATTGAATATTGTAGTTTCAAACAGGGATATAGGGACAAATATGTAAATGAACGCTTTTAGAAAATAAAAACGTTACAACAGCCTTAATATGCCTATATGTACCTAATTTACTCCAGCTTAATTTAACCATATCTACTTAAATAAATTGTCCTGCAAAATAGTATAGCCACACTCATCAAAACCAATGGTGGTGGTGAGATTCCAGCCATCTTGTCTCTAATCTTGCAAATCAGTACAATCCTAATCCATGAGTTCTCACCTTTTAAGCGATTTGAAATTATTCTCCCTAAAAAACCTGGAAACAAACAAAACGAAACGAACATCGTGTCAGTGCCGACGCCCGACACCCGTGAGAAAGATAAGCACCGAGGATCGGGGCAATATGTCCTACTCTAAGCCTCGTTCTAGGAATCTGAGTCGTCCGCCGTTTACGCAAACGCCACCTAGCGCTCAGAGTATATGACATGTAAACCTATTTTCAACCTTTACTCAACATTATAAATTCAACGAATATCTAAACATATTCAACACACGTTTTAACAACGTTGATTTAACGTCGAAAAACATGGTTGTTCATTTTCGATAAAATCAACCAAAAATCAACAACTTAAAATCAAAGAGACAACTATAAATCAACCGAACAAATTATGGTAAGTTTTAAAAGACATTTCGCAAGCGCGCATTCCTGACGGTTTAACTACTGTCACCTATTTTCAACGTTTCAACGTCAACAAAACACATCCAAAACACGTTTTAACAACGTTGATTTAACGTCGAAAATCATGATTGTGCACTATCGCTTATATCAACCTGAAATCAACACCTATAAATCAACGGACCAAACGATGATTCTACGTTGAAACAACGTTCGACTGTTTACTGGGATATATCTTTTTATTTTGTGTTAAAATCGTCTTAGCCACCGCTCTCCTAAAAGCTAGTTGATCCAGAAAATCAGGTTTCACCTGTGAATAGGCCAGCTATTTTGCATTGCCATATCTATATAATGACCGACAAGTGGAAAGTACCAATTTTTTCCCCGAATGCCGACCTTGTACAAACTAATATTCTGATCGGAACGATCTACGCCCCCCATATGTTTATCGTACAAATTGACTACATGTGGCTTCTCAACTCGAACATATCTTTTTGTTTCCTTCTGCGAGTAGCGTCTTACACAGTAAACAGGGTGTACTCCAACGATATTTGAACAAAAGGTGACAATGTTGTTGTCATGCCATCTGATAAATATTATGTTGAAGTCTTGTATTTTGCAGTGATCAAAAGCACTTCTGTCTCTTTTTTTATTAGCTTTGAATCATTGAAAAGACTTCTGGGTATTCGATTTTCGCGAATGCTTCCAGAACCGGAAAATTTTTTTCTGTTAGGCATTCATGTATAGCCGGCGAGGAAAAAATATTGTCAAAAAAAAGATGAAACTTCAGATTTGGCCATTTATCCGTTAATCTGTCAGCATATTCAAGAACTACAGAAGTACCTACTCCAAGTTTTTGTATTTTGTGCTTATATTTCTCGATGCTCCCTGATAAGGTTCAAACTAGTTAATAAATCCTAAATGTGTTGCGCCAACCCAAAGCTGGTATCCATATCTAAGGTACCATGGATGTATTGTTTACATCCATGTATTCCGTTGTACGGAACCATAGCCTCATCTACGCTATGGTATTCTTCAGCGGTGGAAAATTATAAAAAAATTTTATTCAGATAATCAAATAGTGGGCGGTCTTTAGCAAACTTATCGGATTTATTAAGACCCGTATTACCGACAAAGTGTAAGTTTGAGATTATGTGTTCAAACTTATCCCGTGCAATTGATTCTGTGACCACCGCATTGTGACAGTCATTATTTCTTTCCCAAAACATCCTACGTCTTGGTAAAGATGTGTAGAAGTATAAGTATATCAAGAAAGAATTTTATTTCGGATAAAGTGACAGTTTGGGTTTTGTTTTTTTTGCGACGCATATCGATTTGTTTCCTTTATTATGATATTCAAAATATCATAGTCAAAAAAATTAAGAAATAACGTTGCAGGTTCTTCTTCAGCATAAGAAAATTCTTCATCCTGAAAAAATGGGTGTCTGAACGTAATTCTTCCTTTACATATTGATACGTTTTCTTCTTTTTAGACAAAATTAAAAGTCGTTTCTTTATTTCGTTTAGAGGAATTTCGTCTTCAGATTCCCAGTCTTCTCCAGACCTAGGTTTAGAAATAATATCTTTATCGAGAACGTTTTCAAGGCGCATTATATGTATGAGGATTCTTAAGTAATTTCTAAGCAAATGCAGAAGGTGGTTTATTAGTTTAAGAGAATTTTCATTCTCACTTTGAGGGTGGTTAGTTCTTTCAGAGTTGTTCGTAAGAAAACCATGTACAAATAATTCTTTCTATGAGCTAATATCTCATATAGTTGCTGTACCGTATAGCATCTCTCCTTCTCTTTTACTAATTGAAAATGTAGTTTTAAGACATCCCACTGGTGTAGTATTTTAACTATTGCTTTATAACGCGGCAGCCATCTTCTATCACTTAACTTATCAATTTTTTCGGGGCTGCTTCGTTCATGATTTCATATAATTTCTTATATTCAATCTGGCGCTTAAAACTGCATCTAAACCAGTTGTCAGATTCTTTTGTTAAGAAATCCAAATGTTTAGACAGGAATGCTCGGCAGCCACGTGAAGAGAGTGGCAAATACACTTAACCACTACCAAATTTTGACTTGTCATAGCTTTTAGTTGTATTGAGAAAGAATTGTGCTTCCCAACCATCACATTTGCACCATCTACTCCAACTCCGATTAAATTTTCTATTTGTAGATTATCTTTTATTAATTGACGCCTGAATGTTTCGGTTAACGTCAAAGCATCTCCAGCGTCAATTTCCAATAATGTATAGAAGGTAGTAATTGTTTTTTTCTTGGATCTACTAACATATTTTATCATGACACACATCATTTTGATACAGTCAATAGCTGTGCTTTCATCAATAATCAGGGAATATTTTTCTTTTCCAATTAGGGCAGTAAATTTCGAGATGTGAATTTTTACTCTCTTAAGTAATTCGGAATTATCATCTAAACTATTTTTTAATTCGATCAAATGGTCTGTCGTTCTTGTAGAGCAATGTTCAGCCAAAAGGAAAACTATTTTCGATTCAGCATTTTTTCTTTTCTTGGAAATATTTATAGGCATAAATTCGGTGATTTTCTTACTAGGACCAGCCTTAGGGTACGTCCACAACGGCGCACCGCACATGGCATCGCACATATCATCGCACATCTCATCGCACCTAGCCTACTATACCATAGTATCGCCTCCCCCTCGCACAAAGTATTGCCGTCCAGTGTCGATATTGGCTCACCGCACTGAGCATTTTATGTTAGTTGATTTTTAACTTTTGTTAAAGCATCATAGTAAACATGACTTCTTCTTCATCGTCTTCGGATGAAGATGACATCTTGCTCAACTCTAGTTATAGAAACTGGTACTTAATTAAAAACAGAAGAATAAAGACAATACATCCTTTAAATAAAAAGCGAAGTCAGTTTGGTGAATTTCACCACCTTTACAACGACCTAAGAAAAGATAATTATCGTTTCTTTGAGTATATGTGAATGAGCATGGAAACATTTGACTATATTTCAAGCAATATTGGTGACAAACTAAATATTTCTTGGAAGAACTGCCATCTCGGCCCATAATGGTTGAAGAAAGACTAATGCTAACTTTGCGGTAAGTACAAATAAATTTAGTGAGAAAATGAACAGAAATAAAGTGATACAGCTAAGGATGTTCCCATTTTTGTTTAACTAAGGTCTGTGAAGTGATAAGGCTGATCTCCCCGATCTTGATTAATGTCACTACTAGATTGAAAATTGATTTGTGGACGAAAAACTGGTTCATCTTGTCGACTGCCAGAAATATCATAACCTGTCAGTACAGACTGCACTGTCGAGGGCGTAGAAATTTCCTTCTCTAAAAACTCCATTACTTAATGTTACTACATTATGCGGAATCTAAATTTTTGTCTCGGATGCATTGTTCTTACGTGGGAAAGAATACTTTTGAAAAATGCGTCATCTTCATCGAGTTCCTTTTCTTCTCTTTTGTTCCTATTTTGTTCTTTTCTTTTCAGTGATGCAATTTTTTCTTCTTCTGCTTTTAGTATTCCTTCCCCAACAGCATCGGCTGTTTTAGATATTCTTTGCGTCTTGGCTTTTTTAATAGTTGTATGGACTGTTATATGTTGCTGAGCTGGCGAAGAAGATGCTGGTGGGTTGTGATTCAATCTCACTTATAACATCATCTGTGCTGTTCCTTCCGCTTTCCTCTTCAAAATCTTCAGTTTCTTCGAGGGTTTCAGTATTGGATACTTCAAAATTTCCAGAAGATTTTTGGGGCACACACTGATCTTTTAAAACTAATAGGGGATCAAAATATTGCCAATCTGATTTTTCGTCGTCATTATCTTCAGCTCCATCCCCTGAATACTTCACCGGTATTTCTGGCAGTTTTTTTTTTTGAAAGTTTCCCTTAACCTTTTCCACTGGCAAGGCTTTGGCAAGGGTTACTGTTAAAAAAATGGTTTCACTTCAGTTTTGAAACTAGGTGGATTTTATTATTAATTAAACAAATCAAAAATATCGAAATTAATCAAATTATGAACTTTAAGTTAATAACACAATTTTTTTGTTGCAGATGTTTTTCTACTGGTATATCATTTAGAAGTTTGGCTTTTTCATTTCGCATGGGTAAAACGACAGTAGCCAATATTGTTTCGGAGATTTCAGAATATATTTGGGACTCTCTATATGAAAGTCATATGCCAATTCCATCTAAAAAAGATTTTCGGAAAAAAAAGCAAAAGATTTTTATGAAATTTCGAATTTTCCTAACTGCATCGGGGCGCTAGATGGAAAACACATCCGCATGCGTTGTCCAAACAACTCTGGATCAATGTATTTTAATTATAAAGGGTTTTTTCCATTGTGCTTCAACCTCTCGTTGATGCAAACTATAAATTTATCAACATTGATGTTGGAGGTTACGGTAGACAAAGCGATGGAGGCACATTCAAAGCATCTGCTCTATAAAAAAAACTGATTAATGGCACACTACTTTTGCCTGAAGATTGTTCCCTACCTAATTCGAATTTGATGATGCCTCATGTAATAATAGCTGACGAAGATTATCCACTGATGAGACATTTACTAAAACCATATAGTAAACAAGAATTAAATGAAGAAAAAGAATATTTTAATAAACGCTTATCCCGTGCTAGACGAACAGTAGAATGTGCTTTCGGAATTCTCAGATCAAAATGGCAAATCCTAGATAAACCTATATTAACTAGTGCTGAACACGCAGATAAAATAATCAAGACAATTTGCCTTTTACATAATATAATTATTGATAAGGAAGGAATAGAACATAATTTACGGGACATTCAATCTACTTTTCGAAATGAAAACATACAAGCACCCGCGGGAAGGCCAAACAATGAAGCAAAATATATCCGAGAATCGTTTAAAGAGTTTTGTTGTAATAATCCTATTTAAGAACTTTGATTTATAATAAATAATTGTAATCTTACCGGTTGTGGTACATTCAGTTGCAACATCTTTCCATAATTTTGACAGGAGGAGTCTATTATGGTGACTTTTGCATTTGTTGTCCCATATTGTTTCCCTTATAAAAACACTGGTTATTATTATTTTTTTCTCCATCAATACACAATGTGCGGTGCGAGGTGCGGTGCGTCGTTATGGCCGCCCACTAAGTCTTTTCCCAATTCTTCTCAGACTGGATGCGTTTTTTTTTTATTTACTACGCACCAGCAGATCTTTTTTGTGCGCGATTAGTTGAATGCTTTACAAAAAGTCTTTTTTTCATTGTGGGGATCGGGGGCAAGCTATCCTATGGAAAATGTACTAATACTTTTAAGTACCTACATGTCTGTACCTCAGAGCCATAGCAAGTTAAGTCCTGTGTGACTTAATATCATGTGGTTAGGACAGACTTAGCATAATATCAAGTCCAATAGAAGTAAAAATCAATAAAATGCAAAGATTGTTAAGTATTAGATAACATGAATTTTATTGAAATAAAACAATGAGGTAATGTACTGTAAAAATCGTCGAAAGTTTTTGGTAATTGATGGTAAGTTTTCAAAAATGGTATGGTTGCTTCTGGTATTCCTAGTAAGGGTGATTGAGGAAAAAATTCTCTTCACTGAAATTTGTTTTATAAAATCGTATGCCAGGACTAGCTCTTCGGAACTATAAACAAAACGCATTGAGATATTAGATTATCCCCAGAATCTGATTTCTTTCGTAAGACACATTCACAAATTCTTTTGAAATCTAAGGAATCAACTGTTTCCATCTCAGTCACTTCAAATGGCTTTTTTACACCACATAACCGCAACCGCCAGTCCCATGGAGTAACAATTCTCAATTGTGGAATTTTCTTTCTTTCCATCTCTATTAGAGTGGTCGCTGTCCGCTTCAAGATGTGTATGACCTCTGGCCAGAAATGTATGCGTAATTGCTTCTAGGTCTGGCTTTTGATTCAATAATGGAAAATAACACATTATAATTTGTGCGTTCCTGTTTTGGGACAGACAGTTATCGGACCAAATAATAAGTTCTGTAACAGTATTAGGAATATTGCAGATATCTCACCATTTAAGTAAACGTGAAGCGACTTCATTTCCTCCACGCCCAACAATACTTTCATCCCACCTGCAGTATGCTTTGTCGTCTGTTGAATCATGAACGACTAGGTTGTATGTCCAGAGTTTTAAGCTGTAGAAGCTTCGGGAATTATGAAGTTCGGGAGTAGGAAGGCATTTCTGCAAATCCATCATGACAACTTTATGAGCTCGGTTTTTCCTTTGAGTTTCGTTTGTCTGCCGCCTTCATTTTATATCGACCACCTGCATCTTTTAGTGCCCTTCATATTCGTCTTAAACCGACCACCTTAGATCCTGGCTACTAGCCTCCTGCATTTTGATTTTGTATTTATCGCACTCATCACACGTATAAAGATCTGGGGTTTTAAAACCAACATTGAACTCATAGTTAAAAATGTCTGCATACAACCACTCTTTGCAAATAATTTCCTCCGGGATTTTATTTCATGACATTATTCTAAATAAAGCTTGTACATCCTAGTAATATTTAAATGATTCCCCAAATACTTCTTCTGTGATCTCTCACGAGTATAATGGGATTCGCAGGAAATATAGCTATTATCGTCATTTGTGGCCCTGGGTGTTCTTACACTTAGGGATGACGTTCTAATGTGTCCCGGTAACTGGCGGGCCCCTAGGCCTCTAAGGTTGCCCCAGGATCTGAAGGTTTACTGGTGTTTACATTCAAATTACTTTCTACGGTATTTAAAAGTTCTAAGTCATTGTTTGATAAATTATAATCAGACATCATGATTACAAAATGAAGAAACACCAAAATTACTTAAATACTATACAATGGGATACCAGCTGATTTTGCTTCGAAGATATCAGCAAACTACAAAGTTTATTTGATTTAAAATTAAATAGTCACTCTTCCTATTATCACTGACAATATGGGCATTAACCGCAATTAATAAACCTCCATTTTTTAGAAAGCGCAATTTTGTAATTAAAATGACTAAACGCATAAAACTAACTTCTACTTTAAAAGAACCTATTACGCATCCACTTCCCTGACTCCGACGCGACAATAAAGTTAAGTTATTAACGACTATAATATACGAATATAACGAAAAAATAATAGAAAGGAAAAGCAAAAAAAGAAAAAGAAATTATAGAACACGCAGAATATAAAAAAGTCCGTCTACTCAGATTCATCATGGGATGCACAACACTATACAACACTCTTATGGTATTCCGAATTTCGGCTCGACCCTCATTGCTAGGCTCGTGCCTACCTCTCTTATCCGGTGATAAAAGGCCATCTTCTCTTTTCTTGGCAATAGCCGTGTCAACAGTTTGCTGTGATATTGACATAGTACTTAGGAAAAACTTCTTACAAACAATAATTTGTTTTCCGTCGTGCTCAAAAATGTAACAGTTTGTATGCTGTCTTCTCTTTTCACGCTGATGGTTCCTTTCTCTTGTTCTAACTACTGGTATCTGCTAAACATGCGATGCAATAAATTGTCTTTTCATGTTGATTGACTTTTTCAGTCCAATATTGCCATTGCCTGTGTATTTTGGTTCTCCCTTCCTCTGGTATTTTTTCCCAACATTTAACTTTACAGGTAAGCAGGCAAGGTGGTTTAATAGTTTTTTCCTTAACGAGTTTATCACTTCTTTCTGTCGTGTGTTGTAGTCCCGAGTGCCTTTGGCGTTTATTTATGTTTTTCGTCCACATTTTAGGAGCTGCTTTCCTTTTTCTGGACTTATGTTTTGGCTTCTTATTTCCATCTTTTTCTTCTTCTATTTCTTCGTTGTCTTGATAATTAGGATTCGCTACACTGTCATCGCTGTTGAAATCACTAAAACTGCTGTCCATGTCACCACCACCAACTTTTTCAATATCTTCAGTATTTCCTGTTACGTGGTTTTCATGGCTAGGGGTAATTTCTCCTTTCTCTTTGGATTAACTTGTTCAATTCTTTCTACTGAAGATTGGATACTTTGGTTGTCTTGATGTTGCACCGTGGGTTAGAGCTCTTTGGTCTTTACTTGTATCTTCTAAAAACAAAAGATATAATAAATACCTCCATCGTAATAATATTTTCCAATAATTGTTATCTAACAGGTCCCTCATCGCATGTAAAAGTTTATCTGAAAGTCTAAAGTATACTGAACCTTACTAAAATTATCAGTAGCCGGAGAAATATTTTCACAGAAAATATTAGGTAAAACGTTAGTTTTGCGAAAATCGTCTTGAGGAAGTTCAGTTGTTGGTCGATCTAAAAGGAGTAAAAGGTTTAAGTAAAAAATACTCAAAAGTACTACATTCTGGCGAATCATAAAAAAACACCATGTTAAGACTACTCAATTAAATGTCGAGCTAGGTACAAAAGAATGTTAAGTCCGTTATCAACGATATCTACTAATAGAATAATAGGGCATGATAAAAGGTGCAGCGATTTTCTATGAATCACTGAGTTAACTGACTCATTTTATTTGTTTCTGTTCGTATCTGGTTTATATAAGATGAATGAGGTTCCTACTTTATTCAAAACATATAAAGTACATTAAGTGTTAAGTCCCACACTCAGCCAATTTTACCCATTTATTAAGATGCCTCAAAATGAAGCAGAAATTAATACTTCTAATTTGGAATTGTATGAGAAAGCCCGATTTTCACGAATACTAGGTGTAATTTGTGGTACACATATTAAAATACAATCTGCATGTAAGTTACGATGTAAGAAGTAAGTACAAAAAGATAACTTTGTACAGAAGTCCCAATATAGATGTATATTAATTTCAGGAGGAAATGATCCAGAAGTATTTCGAAATCGAAAAGGTTATTTCTCTATAAAAAATTGGAAATGCTTCTTTGAAAATAATGAACGTGGTAACACGCTGGCCTAGTTCAGCTCATGATTTAACAATATTTATAAGCAGCAGAGTAAAATCGAAGAAATAGTCCATCTACTCAAAGAGACCTCCTTGTAACAAGCAAAGGATTGAACAACTCAAAGCCTCATATATTAAATAACTGCGCTATTCGAGTTTCGCTCCTGAGAGCATCATCAGACGCCTAAAATAAGAGCAAGAAACTTAAATTGTTTTGTGGTTCATGATATTTAAAACGGTTTGGTTATGCCCCCAATTACAAAATATTTTTCTTTCATACAGTTTCATACATCTGTGTTATCATACAGTTTCCGCAAACTATCTTTGTTACGGTAAACTCCTTCAGGTGTTTAAGAATTAGATACCGGGTGTCCACCTGGACATAGGAGATTAACATGTGAAATCGGTTTTGACTTTTTTGCGCTTGTATGGTTGAATTGATTGAAAAAATTTTACGAGTAAAGTTTATCGATCACCTTGTAAAACGTTTCGGTTCTTGTAGGAAAAATAAAAAACCCAAAAATAACAGCACCGTTGTGAAAAACTTTTTTCCTAACTCAAATATTTTTTTTCCTAAACTATCTGTTTCATTTTCCACTAAGGGGCAATTCTCTCTCTCTCATATCTACACTCCCTGCCCTGTCTGCCCTGCCTGTCAAGCTTGTCTAGCCTCACCTACGTGTCACAAGTGTCAAGTCTGTCATATGTCACACCTCACCTGAACTACGTCACACAACTGTCATACGTCCCACGTCATCTGTCATATGTCAACTGTCTATTCTGTCACATTTGACAAGAATGACAGCATTTTGGGGCCCATCAAGTCAAAGAATCAACTTGGACTTCAAGGTCAAAGTGTCCCAGAACCCCGTCATTATAACTACTAGAGGAGACATGTTGAGTCTTGTCGGATTCCAATTTATTAGTGACTGCGTGCAAATTCAACGAATTAAGTTGTACACTTTGGGCTGTTCATTGCTCACCTCAAAATCACCTGGTTCATCCTCAATATTTGTAACCAACATTTTGAGGTTGGGAGTTTCACTTTTGGCAAATAATGCATTTTTTTTTAAACCTTTTCTTCTTGCACAAGCTTTTGCATTAATTTGCTTTTCGAACTCATTTTGTAACACTTTTGTATCATTTAACAAGAAAAGAAATTGAAAAATTCAGACCACTCGATTCACGTTGCCCACCGGTCTTGAACTAAAGCATAGCGCTATGTGCCTGGATGAAGGTGTTATGTTCGCAACATAACACATTCTTCCATTTTGCGAAGCTCTCAAGATTTACTAATATTTTGAATGAACGTGTTAATATCCCTTAGCACCTTCTTTCAGATTTTTTGGTGAAAAATTGTAACATAACCCTTTCAGCCATTTATGAATCAATCATATTTTCATCGATACTCGTTTATCTAGTGTACTATGTGTTAGATAGGTACACATTAATTCAGACCAAAAACCCATAGATGCAAAAAATATAACATAAGCCCTTCATCCACTCGTGTCATCAATTATAATATGCAACTTCGCGCGTTACGTACAACGTGCACTTGTTCGTGCAAAATAGGAGGGTTTGTGGTAATAAAAACACTTAAATAAACCGATTATTGTTCTGCTGAGAGGGGGGCATTGCTTTGATAATCGTCGAACCCTAATGCCATGAATTAGCGTAGAGATAATTTAGAAGAAGATAGTTAGCTTTGAATTTCTCATGCAGTTCGCATTCAAAAAAATTAAGAAATAAAATTGCAAATAGGTACCTACTGAAAACTACTTTTCACCTTACAGTTGCGGCGCATATTGTTAAGAATCAAATGAAAATAAAGTGAATTTTTGTATAAATATGGACGTAGAACGCAGTGTAGTGCTGCCATAAGTTAATCAAAATTAATCAGTATTCAGTAGTAGCTAGAGATAGGCGTGGTATCAACTAAACGTCTATTGTTAAAGGAAATATAAATTTAAATAATTATAATAAGCTCTTAAATTAACAAAAATTAATACTCAACAGAACTAAACTTTCACTTTATGTACCTAACCTAGGTTTTCTAAAATATGGAATAGAGCTTTACATGTTGCTGTGTAAATATATCATTTGACTGGTTTTTGAAGTAGTCAGCCGGCTTCTTTTTTGAGTAACTATCTGTCCCGTTTTTGAAAATATTTTCTCACAAGAGACAGATGTTGCTACGATGCAGTCTTTTTTTTTGACAAGTTAATAAAGGCCAGGATAAACATGTTTCCGCTGCTTCCACCATATTTGAGGATCATCTTTTCGCGGCATTACAGATTCACTCAAATATTTGTCCAATTCCACAACTCCTGCAGACGTTGGATTAGACAAGGCTTTGGACTTTGCCTCTTGCTCGTCAAAGTCTTTCCACAATAACGAGGTAGATGTAATTGTAATTGGGGCAGAATTCGTTGGCGAAAGCTATAAATCCTCTCCAACCTGTACTTTCTCATTCTCGGCGCATACTTTCGCCTTTAATGACTCCTAAGCTGCAGTAAATCTGATGGCAGTGAAAAATCCAATTTTTTTTCTTGATAAATGGTCCAACTGGGAGCAGACGCCATCAGGAAGTCAACAACAACAACAATTTTTTTTTTCATTCTTGGATCTAACAATGTGGCTTGCATAATTAATTCGTTTTATTCTATATTTTCGAATCGATTATGTAGCTGCTTTTATAGAGTTTGGATCATTACTTTAATATCATCAGAAAATTTGTCGTCTGAGAACAGCAACAGATGTCTTCAGATGGCATTAACAAATAATATTTCTTTTGACAGAGAAACAGTTTGTTCGGCACTAATTTCATTTGTTACATAGTTCGATACTTTTAATAACTCCATAGCTTCTTTCATTGTATTCCATTCATTTTGGGACAAGTTCATACGGTCATTATCAATGACGGCTAAAGTAGCTAATACAGCATCTTTTGTTTCTAATATTCTAGATGTCGTAGGAGGAGTTCCACCTAGTACGTACGACTAATTTTAATTTTAAATCACGTAAACCCATTTATTCTTGTTGCGTTTGTCTTAATTTAGCTAGAGCACTAGAACTTCGTTTAAAAAATTCAACGATTTTCCTAACTTTTATTAAGACACCCCCAATATATTGTAGACCCGTTTGGGCTACTAAGTTGACACTATTAGCGAAACATCTAGACCTCACCGTCAACCATCGCTTATTGCAGCTACAATATTATGTGCGTTATCGCTCACTACTGCAACGATTTTGGTTTCAATATGCCATTCTTCAAAGGTTTTTTGAAGATAGGCTTGCAAATTTTGAGCGGTAATACATTCATTGAAAGATTCGCACCCTAATAAATTGCTGCATAGCTCTGTGTTGTTGTCTATCCAATGTACAGTGATGGAAACAAAACTATCATTATTAACTGACGTCCAAGAATCTGTAGTTATGCATAGAGCAAACGCGTCCTTAATTTTATTTTGAATAACTTTTTTGCATGCTAGAAAGATAGAGTCAAAATTGTTTTACGAGAAGGCATTTTGTAATTTGGGCACAGTATGTTACCACATTTTTTAAACTCGGGGTAGGACCGACAATAGAAAATGGCTAGTAATCCTTAACTATCATTTTTACTAACTGATTGTCCAATTGTTTTGATTTGCTAATCGGAATAGGCCTTGTTTTAAAGTCTGTAATACCAGAATTTTGTTGATTTCGGTTTTTGGTCTTGTTTTGAATACTTTCATTCTTTTGCGACTTTTGCGAGGTTACAGATATTTGGTCATTGTTCGGAGTCGATCATTTATGTAATGGTACCGGTGAGACAGAATTTGTGTCTCGATATATTGGCGTTCCTGTTAAAGTTACATTCATAATATTACAATATACTTCAATCCAAATTCAAAAGAAAAATACCTCCTATATGCTTCAGTCTCATATGCTGAGTAAGATTACCGGTAGAACCATTTTTGGCGCTTAAAATACCGAACAATATGAACACTTTGCTTTTTCATTATCACTAATTGCTGTAAAGCAGTTCCACACTGCACTACTTTATTTGGAATTGACATGACGTATTTACTAAGTAACACGCTGCGAAAAGTGAACAGTAATAATCCAAATCCTAATATACGATCGAGTGTTAGGTTAGGACATAATACGGAAGGAAAGTTCTGGCGTCACACGTCAAACAACGCCATCTTTGAGATCACTTTCCAAACAAATATTTTTTGCTATTGTTTAGCCAATGCGTATTAATTTTTCGGGCTTTATTGCAGTAAACTAGTAATATTTTCAACTAAATTTGACTAGGAAAGGAAGCATGATACCTATCGTTATTTAAATCACCCTTTTGTACTATTAGGGCCCTTTCTCTTTGCAAAATAATTAGCTTTAAACGTATTTGAGGTTATGGTCACATCACATGTTGTATTGTTTTTTAGGTTGAAATGGCTAATTTTTTTCGTTTTTCTTCAATTGCGGAATATTTTCAAGAGGAAATGAACCTGCTGGATAGAGGAAAAAATGCCCTTAAATCAAATAGGGTAAATGCTTTTAAAGTTAGCTCCGAGTTGCTAACAATATAAGGAGAAGTTCATGCCAGCATGAAAAATCATTTCTATTCTGTTTCTGTAAGTTAGTAGATTTAATTCTCACATCAAGATAAATACTAATGGATAGGTACTGGTTAGATTACACTGTCTCAGGACAGCATAATTTCCACAGCAGAGTGTACATGCCCGAGGGGACAGTTGCTTTGCCATCACATTGCAGCACTTTGTTTATTTGCAAGGGATAATAGTTCTCCAACTGACTTTGAATGCCGGTATAGCAAGAAAAGCCAAAGTAAAGGAAACGAAGGTTTTAGGATCTAAGGCAATAAAGCGAAAATCTAAGGCAACAAAGCGAAAACTTCTTCCAGAAGAAATTAAGACGTTCGGTGTGAACCAACCATAATTCCAGATGATATTTTGGATATTCAGAGTCTTATCTTTTCTGAAGAATATTTAAATTCTTCTGAGAAAGAGGCCTTTTCACAAAATCAAATACAATTAGATGTGGAGTCCATTGTGAGAGTTGCAAAAAATACCATTTGTCAGAGTCGGAATGCTGCATGGTTTAAAGTCAGAAAAAACATATTACAGCAAGTAATTTTGTAAAAATTTTAGCTGTCATCAACAGGGTGCGAACTGGGGCCAGTCATAAATACCCTGCATCGTTATTTAAGCAACTGACACGTATGGATTTAAGCAATTCAGCTTGGGCTTAAGCCAAGCTTATTGTAACAACGTTAACACTACTGATGTTTGTCACATGTGTATTATCTGTTTTATCTGTCATTGAAATGTAGCTTATGCCTGGTTTATACCTATAAATTAAAATTAAATTAAACTTTCATGTACACTAAATTTAATTTTTGAAAATGAAACTTATAGTTTTGTTGCGAACTCAGGGTTCAATAATTCCAGTGTAGCGATTTAACACGAAAACACTATTTATTTATCCCACAAATACACACAGGTACAATTCAACTACTAAATAACTCACTACTTTATAGTCTTGTATTATCATTTGGTAGGTACTTTAGCTTACTTATAGCTCGATTAAAATACGACTATTACTAACCGCGGCGCTATTCACCTTTTATACACAATCCTAAAAATACAGAAAAGCCTAGAATATTTTAGAAGAAAAATTATTAATACGAGACACATAAAAAGGGTCGTAAACAACTACGTTCTAAATAAACAGAGCAATAAATCACTCGTGACAGTCCCATGCTGAAGCGCCCTGACGACGCGCGACGCGAAGGATCTACCTCCTATGTCGGGGAGCGTAACGCTCACCGTAACAGTTGGATCCTTTACTCTTGAATTTAATAATTAATCATGGCTGGACTTATAAGTACATATTTAACTTTAACCAGTTAAATTTAGAGTAATGTAAATTTAATGAAAATTTAGTTTAATTCTTAATTTAGTGCAGTTTGCATCACTTTCTCATAAAGTTAAGCTAAGGTGGACCTTAAAGCTTTCCATACGATCTGCCATTTAATTTTTTTTAAACCAATGCATTTTATCAAATGAAATCAAGTCAAAATCAAATCAAATTTATTTATTCATATTATCCACAGTAACATCGCATATTACAGGTTCAAAAGTCTTATCTAGCAATTACATTTCATAGTTGTTTATACAAAATGTAATAGATCAAACTGTTACAATATCAAACGCAGCGTATAATCACTTGGACATGTTGGACCAATGGCGGGCACTTAGATGACTAAACATCTGCATGTGCATTGTAGCACCCAATTGCAATACAAATAGGTGTACACAAAAAGAACATAATAAAAAAATAATAAAAAGAAAAATAGTATCACCGAAACCCAGTTTCAATCAATTTCAGTCCAATCTAAATCTAGTTCATGTTTAGGTAAACAAATCTGTATATAATACTTTATTTTGAACGATAAATGATCTACATTTTTTCCTAAAGGTATCAACTTTATTTTAGATGCCAGGTAAGTTACGTATCTAAGATTTCCGTTGGTATTATTTATCGGGATAACAATGTGTCTGTTTGTTTTTTTGCCTAGTGCTGTAGTGATGCTTATTATAATTCTTCAGTTCCACATTTTTATAGGCAAATGTACATAATTCTAATATATATATATACACCTGACACTGAATACTTCATGTGTGTAAAGTTCAGCCGTTGAAAAACGTTTATACTTTTTATTAATTATTTTTAAAATATAATTCTGAACGACATTCAGTGGTCTAAGTGCCACGCTATACGCTATATTTATAAGGCAAATTGTAAGGTCACCTTAGCTTAACTTTATGGGAAAGCGGTGCAAACTGCACTTAGAGGTATAACCAAGGCATATGACAAGCTAAGCTTATATTATTATGCCAAATAGGATGTTAGTTGTTTGTATTGGCTGTTCAAGTGGTCAATATTTCTTGCAGAATCATATAACTTGGAAGGTGTAAAGGCTATTCAGTGGGGGGCGTACACATGAAAAGAACGCCAAGGATGAATTTGTTCAAGGCCTAGGCAAAGAAAGTATTGAAACTGGCATTTGGGTTCATCCATGGGGAATTCTAGCAGCTAGCCCAGATGCTCTAATTGAAATTAAATGTCCATATAAATTTAAACAAGTTGTCTAATCTAATTTTAACTTGTCGGAAAACCTGTCAAAAACTAAATACTATATAATCTTTATTGATGAAGCAGCCCAAACTGTTGTGAATCAAACACACGGATATTAACACCAGATTCAGGGCCAACTGAGTATTCTGGGAAATAATTTATACGATCTAGTTGTATGGACTCCAGCAGAAACTATGGTTGTTGATATTTTGAGAGATGTAAATTGGGACGCAAATTTAGCATTACTTTTAAAGAGTTTTACTTTAATGAATATGTCCCTTATATATTGTTACTTTTTGACACGCAATTTAAAACCGCAGGATCCAGCCCACCAACAAAAAGACAACTCTACAGATTATATAATGTTTATTAGAAATAATAAATAAAACAGAATAAGTTTAAATTAAATAAAGAGTTAAAAATATAAACAGAGAATAAAAATATATCGGATAGAAAACTTACAACATGGGCATGATAAATAAACAACTTTATAAATTCCTATTTAATTGATAAAATGGTTAACTGAGTCTTTTACCTCTAGGAACACAACCCAAAAACTTTATACAATTTAATATTTTTAAATTATTAATCACAAAAAAAATAATAAAGAGTGCCACAAAAGAATATAGAACAAAGCAAAACACTAAAAGGTAACTTACTCAATCAGGCTCAAAAACGGACTCGGGTCTGACAAACGGCATTTTGATGACTAGTGGTAAACTTTTAGACAGAACTGTATCCGTTAATGGATTTCTGAGTTCATATAACCTCGCTTCCAGATAACAATTCGCATACCAACTTTGAACTTTAACTTTATGCCTACCTCAGCGGCACGTGGCTTTATTACCTTCAAGATAATGGTTTCTATGCAACAATCATATAAGGCAGGAAATATTAGATATTTATTTAAAATTTAAAATTATTTGACTGGGTGTATTCAATGTCGGTAGGGGTATTAGCCCTCGAAGTACCTAGTTGTTTCTATTTGCTTCCTTCTTTATGTATAACTACAAGGTTTTGGAAATGCCAAAAGCAGACAAGTTTTAAAATTTCCAAATTGTAATTGCACATGTATGCAATTTTCGCTTATCTTAATTAAACTCTGGTTCTATATTCTTTGAAAAAAGTTTAATATTTTTTTGGCTTTTTAGCAGTGATTTTTTTATTACTTTATTAATTCATTTTTATATATCTTTTTTGCCTTATAAAATGAGCTTTGAAACAAACAGTGTAATTCAATGTCTGTATGGGTATTAGCACTCGGAGTAGTTGTTTCTGTTTGTTTCCTTCTTAACAGCTGCAATATTTTTAGAAATATTGAAAGCAGGTAAGTTTTCAATTTCCAATTAGTAAATATTGCCTTTTTGCATATTTTAAACTAGAGTTTTCTGCGAAAAAGCTAAAAATTACGATCACTAACAACATATAAATAACAAAAGTAAACTTTAATTTCTCTTTTATGTTATATTTTTTTGTTTTATTCTATAGTGTGACGTATTTTAAAAAAGGTATAAGTTATCAAAGCCACATACTATGCGAACGGCAGCTTTGGGTAGGTGGAGAGCTAGGTCGTGGTTCAAAATTACATAAAAAGGAGTTGAAGCCTAGTATAGCTATATAAGCTAGACCCGTTAAATGGGCGCCACTCAATTTAACTTACAGGTTGTAGCTATAATATTAAAATTGAGAAAATTATCATAGCAATTATTGATGTTCATATTGTTTAGGTGATCAAACCAAAGTAAAACCAACAGGAATTATTAAAATTAGGCACATTTATTTATTATGGTGTTAGTTCTTACCTAAGGTTAGTGCAGGTACACTTGGTATTTAAATCTACTCCTACCGGTTGAAATACTTGGCCAGTTTGTAGGGCTTTCTTAGTAGTTGAGGTAGAGGATCAGTGCATCATGTGTGGTAAGGCTGGACGGTTTAAAACCTAGGAGTCATCACCGTCACTAACGGCTCCATTTTTGGCAAAGGGGGCTCCAAAACCCAGACGGTTTAAAACCTAGGAGCCATCACCGTCACTAACGGCTCCATTATCGGCACACGTGCAGGATGAAACGTTGCACGTGCAAGATCCAAAAAAGGGAGGTATTGAGCTTTATCACTCAAACATTGGACCTAATAATTGAACAAGGAAAAGGTTAGATAAGTTTAAATTAATTAAAGGAATTCTTACCCCAAAATAAGAGAACTTTACTAGAATAGCCACATGGCTAGGCTGTAGCCGTTTAGGGACAGGCTGACGTCCGATGTGCCCTGGACAGTGGTCAAGATGGAAAAGGGACTATCAAACGTTTTACCTTTACCACCTGGGCTCTGAATTGGTCAAAAAAAACGGAAATTATAGTGTCAAAAAGGGGAAATAAAAAGAAGGAGAAAATGAACCGCGAAATATGAAAATCTTGCCATTGTTGTTAAATAACAGATAAATTTAGGGAAAGTATTAGAAGAGCACATGAAGAAAATAAGGGAATTTAAGTAAAAATATTGGTGAAATTTGGCAATGCTGCACAGATAGCAAAATAATTATTCAACCCATTGACACATGTCAATGTCCTAAAGAAGTCACCTTTCAACGGATCTCTAACCCTAGAACTCGAAGTAGAATGGATCGCAAAGAAACGATAATCAAGGTGAACAAACATGGCGGCCAAGGTAGTCATATTTCTTTGGAAATAAAATGGTATTTTACAGTTATTTATGAAAGTTTGAAAGGGAAGCCAGTAGGTTTTCTTTGTGAAAAAGAAAACGCTACAATAGCACTTCCTTGTATTTCATCTTTGCTTTTATGTATGTTGTCTATAATATTTAAGCTTTGAAACAAATGGTATAATTTAATATCAGTAAAGGTATTAGCCATCGAAGTAGTTGTTTCTATTTGTTTCCTTCTTTATGTATAACTACAAGGTTTTGGAACTGCCGAAAGCAGACAAGTTTTCAAATTTCCAAATTGTAATTATACATGTGCAATTTTCGCATATCTTAATTAAACTCTGGTTCTATACTCTTTGCAAAAAGCTTAATATTTTTTTGGCTTTTTAGCAGTAATTTTTATTACTTTATTAATTCATTTTAATATATATATTTTTTCCTTATAAAATGAGCTTTGAAACAAACAGTGTAATTCAATGCCGGTAGGGGTATTAGCCCTGGAAGTAGTTGTTTCTGTTTGTTTCCTTCTTAATAGCTGCAATATTTTTGGAAATATTGAAAGCAGATAAGTTTTCAATTTCCAATTAGTAAATATTGCCTTTTTGCATATTTTAAAATAGGGTTTTCTGCGAAGAAGCTAAACATTCTGTCAATCTGCATTTTGCATACTCTTGCTCCGTTTTCTAGGTTAGATTTTCTGACTTTTAAGTTTTTTTTAATATCTATGTTGAAAATTTGCTTTCTGTTTGTGTGATTGGACTGCTTGCATTTTGCTCTGAGATAAAACTGCCGAAAGTGCCTACTTACCTCCTAAAAATGGTTGAAAAAGGTTTTATAAAAGGTTCCTCTGGTAATTTGCCCTACTTAGATGTTGACATGATTGATAAGTTTTATAGGACCAACGTTACGCATCAAGTTGAAACGAAGCATATAAAAATCCAACAGTAAATACTTATCTATAACAAAAAAGCAAATGTGCAATGTGTGAGCAAAGTAAATAATATTGTTGCGAACTCAGGGTTCAATAATTCCAGTGAAACGATTTAACACGAAAACACTATTTATTTATCCCACAAATACACATAAGTACAATTCGACTACTAAACAACTCACTACTTAACACTTTATAGCCTTCTATTATCGTTTCGTACTTTGGCTTACTTATAGCTCGATTAAAATAAGAATACTGCCTAACCGCGGCGCTATTCGCCTTTTATACAAACTCCTAAAAATACAAACACAATTCTTGAATATTCTCACGTAAAAAAAGGTTGTAAATAACTGCGTCCTAGATAAACAGATGAATAAATCACTCGTGTCACACACAGCAATAAATCACTCGTGTCTGTACTGGCACCGTTGCCACAGTCGTTGCTTCCTGATTAGGCAAGGCGTACGCTTCAGGCCATTTAGTGAAGGAATTCATGGCGACCAAGATGTATTTATTGCCTGACTCCGTCTGAGGAAATGGTCCCGCGACATCAATTGCTACCCTCTCGAATATAGCACCTACAGTGTACTGCACCATTCGGCCCCGTGAAATGTTCGAGGTCCTTTTGTGGCACAACAAACTTCACACTTGCGGCAGCAAGATTCGACCTCTTCAAGATAGTTCACCCAGTAGTACCGCTCTTTAATTTTGGCCAAGGTTTTATTGACCCCAAAATGACCTCCACTTGATCCGTCGTGCATTTCCTGTAGTACATCCAATTTTCTGCTACCAGGAACAACCAATTGACTGACTACGGTCTTGCCATCCGGACTTTCTTGCCACTCTGGTCTCTTGTCGTCAGTCTTTGCCAAGAATATGGGTCCAATATCTGGATCATTCAATTGTTTTTCTCGAATCTTATGTCTGTGTGGTCCAGCCATCGTTTATTTCCATCGACGTTCTCCCTACAGAAGGATGTCCCTCACGTTGATTAGTTCTTCGACAATTCTGACCATCTTCTTTACATGGCCGTCTAGACAATGTATCGGCATTTCCGTGAGACCTTCCTGGTCGATGTTCAATTTGGATCTTCTGTCCCTTAATGCGTCCGTAAGACGTTTGCCACCCAAATTATTGACTTGATTGATTGACTTGACTGATCCTGGGGGTCTTAACGGGTTCGCTCAATTGCCCCCTTACATTGACCGGATTTTTTTTTTTTCTGGAATCTAGCCGCTCGGTCTTCTAAACTTCTTGCCCTATTACGGCAGTTGCTCTTGATGTGACCCAGTTTACCGCAGTTAAAACATTTTATGCCCCGATTGTCTGTTGATCGAGGAGTTCTTCCCAACAGGGCTTGCATATTGACTGCGATATCCTTCAACGCGTTATGTAAACTTGCCATGGATTCAGCCATAGATGTATCCTTCTTGTCACCGCAAGTTGCCATTCTTACATGTGGAGAAGAACTAGATGACCCTCGTGACGCCTCGAATTCCAGGGCCCGAACTAGTGACCCGCGGATATCCTTGGGCCTTACTAGACGTAAGTGGTATCTATTGTCACTATCGCGAACTCCCTCAATGAACATTTCGACGGCAAATTGCGTTTGAAAACATTCAGGGGCTGATGGGTATGCCAGGTGAATTAGTCTGTCTATGTCCGCCTAAAATTCTTGTAAGGATTCACCTAACTTTTGCTGTCTCATCCTCAGCTGGGCTTGGAACACGGTTTCTTTGTGCGCATTTCCGAATCGTAATTGTAGAGAGTGTGCTAAAGCTGCATAATTACTTTGATCAGTTGCCTACAGAAATTGGAGTTATTCAGCAGCTTTTCCACGAACTGCTACTACTAGTGATGTAGCTTTCTGGGGCTCGGACCAGCCATTAGCTTTTGCAGCTGCCTCAAATTGGGTTTTATAAATTTCCCATGCCGTAGTACCGTCATAATCGGAAAGCTTAATTTTAGCGTTGGCTGTGCTAAAACTCTCTGTAGACACGTTGTCGTCCTCAAATTGTTCCCGGAATTTCTCTTCTAGCTCGAGAACCTTCTGGTTGACAGCTGCGAGTCCTTCGTTATCGGATTGCATTTTTCTTTCTTCCACTTGTTGCTCCCTAGCTGCGAGATGGTTCGCTAATTCTTCTTTAAACCGTTTCTCTTCTTGTTTTTGTTCTAGATAACGTTTTTCCTGCTCTTCCTTCTGTTCTAGATAACGTCGCTCCTATTTTTGATCACGTTTTTCCAGCTCTTCCTTCTGTTCTAGAAACGTTGCTCCTGTACTCGATCACGTCTTTCTTGTTCTTCTTTTTGTTCTAGATAATGTTTTTTCTGCTCTTCCTTCTGTTCGTTATAACGTTTTTCCTGCTCTTCTTTTTGTTCCTTATGACGTTTTTTCTGCCCTTCCCTCTGTTAGGGAAACCATAAGGGAAAGCAGGGTGGTAAATTGATCCTCCGTCGCTTTTTTTTGAATTTTTTGGATTTTGTCAATATTGAACAAAAAAAAGGAGGCTCACATCAATTTATCACATTATCAATCTTAATAATTTCTTAATAATTCAAAGAATCTGCCTCAATAAAAAGCTGATTGTCGTTGGAACCTGAAGTTCTGAAAGTTGTTTCTGGCCAAAGACACAATAAGATAAATAAGAGTGGTTTATTTATCAATAGGCAATTTCCAATTTTTGGGGCGAGTCCAGATGGCATAAGTGAACAATATGTAATTGAAGTTAAGTGTCTCTCAAAACAGCAAAACAGTCTTAAATTACTTAAAAAATTGAACAATTATGCCTAACTATAATGCTCAAATGCAACTACAAATGTTATTTTCAGGAAAAAGAAAAGAACTTTTTTGTGTTGCGGATCATGAATTTGAAAGAACCAAAAAGGTGTTACTATTGTAGAAATTAATTTTGACAGTGACTTATGTGACTTGATAGAAAAGGCCTCTTTCTTTTGGGAAAATAACGTTTATCCCTTATTAGTGAAATAAAATAATCATTATTTCATAACAAAGTGTCTGTTTTTCACAAATTCATTACATTATTTTACTAGGGTATCTTTAAAGGTTAAGTTTCTGAACACTATAGTTAATTGTTCAAATAATTTTCATGGCTTGTTCAAATAATTTTCTGCCTCACTAAACAAAAATATTATTGTAGTGTCAGAATCTTCTTCTTAGAAATAAATTTTCGGTAGTAATTTCACAAGTGCATAAAAATTACAGATAATTTTGAATAAAAACGTTTTATCTCAAAAATGTATTAGTTTATATTCTTGTTTTTTTATGAAAAAACCCGACACCGAAGGTAGAGGGCTTTTTTACAGAAAAATAAGAAAATGACCGAATGAAGTTTACAGAAATAACAAATTTGAATGCAAATTTTTCAGGTAATTTTTATGCATGAATGTAATTTTGAGGAATATTTCCCGAATCGATACTAAATTTCTTCAGTTTAGCGGCGGATATTGATTACTCGTTTCAGCTTAACGAAGAAGTTCCAAATTGGGACATACTCTCTGACAAAATAAAGTTGGACAATGTTTTTTTATAAAAAGTCACAACAATTAGTGTACCAGCAAAAGTACTCAACAACAATGGATCTTACACATAATCATGGATATTACAAAGTGAAATTATCGAAATGCAATATTCACTTTAGAATGCTGTAATTTTGGTGACTATTTCCATCATCCATTAAAGATGGAGTGCAATTGTCACGAATTACAGCGACAATTGCACTCCTAACTGAAAATCGCATTCTGTTGGTGTGTGTATTGTTGGTATCCTTAGTTACAATTATTGTAAGCAAATTGGCCGTCAACTTCAGGAAATAGTTTATAAAATTTGACTTGTTTGTTGCCCTGAAGAAACAGCTTTTATGCATTGTGATTGCTATTGTCCTAAAACTCTCCTTCGGATCGGGCAACAATCAAAAAGCGTTTAAGCTGTTTCTGGGCAACAAACCTTCAGGCAAAATATTCGGCAATTTTATATGCACTTAACGTATTACTCTTGAAAATGCACTGCTCTTATGGCAGATAGAACGGATGAGGGATATATTCAAAGAAAAAACATTTCAATATTTGTAAGTTTTTATTAATGCGTCTTGAACATTTACAACGCTGCACAAGCTATTACACTAATATTATCTACTAATTGCCAAAAGGAGTGATGTTCTCAAGAATGTGGATCTAACATTTTAAACTCTGGTAAACTAACAATCTTTGTATTGTGACGTATTTTAAAAAGAATAAAAATTAGCAAAGTCACATACTATGCGAACGGCAGCTTTGGGTAGGTGGATGGCTAGGTCATGGTTCAAAATGACATAAAAGGGGTTAAAGCTTAGTATAGGTAGATAAGCTAGACCTGTTAATTGGGCTCCACTCAATTTAAGTTACAGATATAGCTATAATATTAAAATTGCGAAAATTATCATAGAAAGTAATTGATGTTCATAATGTTTAGGTGATCAAACCAAAGTAAAACCAGCAGGAATTATTAAAATTAGGCACATTTATTTATTATGGTGTTACTTCTTACCTATGGTTAGTGAAGGTACACTTGGTTATTAAATCTACTCCTACCAGTTGAAGTACTTGGCCAGTTTGTAGGGCTTTCTTGCTAGTTGAGTTAGAAGATCAGTGTATCATGTGTGTTAATGCTGGACGGTTTAAAACCTAAGAGCCATCACCGTCACCAACGGCTCCATTTTCGGCAAAGGGGCTCAAAACCCAGACGGTTTAAGACCTAAGAGCCATCACCGTCACTAACGGCTCCATTTTCGGCACACGTGCAAGATGAATGATAGGCACTTGGAAGATAAAAAAAAGGAGGTGTTGAGTTTTATTACTCAAACTTTGGACCTAATAATTGAACAAAGTATGGCTTAGATAAGTTTAAATTAATTAAAAGAAGTCTTACCCCAAAATATGAGAATATTTTACAATAGCCACATGGCTAGGCTGTAGCCGTTTAGGGACAGGCTCACGTCCGATGTACCCTGGACAGTGGTCAAGATGGAAAAGGGACCATCAAACGTTTTTACCTTTACCACCTGGGCTCTGCATTGGTCAAAAAGCGGAAATTAACATGTCAAAAGGGAAATTCTGCCATTGTTGCTAAATAAAAGATAAATTTAGGCAAAGTATTAGAAGGGCACATGAAGAAAATAAGGGAATCTAAGTAAAAATATTGGTGACATTTGGCAATGCTGTACAAACAGCAGAATAATTAATCCACCCATAGACACATGTCATTGTCCCAAAAGAAGTCAACTTTCAAAGGATTTGTAACCATAGAGCTCGAAGTAGAAGAATCGCATAGAAACGATAATCAAGGTGGACAAACATGGCGGCCAAGGTAGTCATATTTCTTTGGAAATAAAATGGTATTTTACAGGAGATTTATGAAAGAATGAAAGGAAAGCCAGTAGGTTTTCTTTCTGAAAAAGAAAACGCTACAGTATAACCCTTTCAATGTGAATACGACAAGCTGCAATCTCTTTATTTAATCTAACCTCTTTTTTTGAGAGCTCTTGTCCCTCACTCACACTTGGAGGTCTAACTAATTCACAACCTTTTTTTGTAACCAATGCAGCAACATGCTTAAAACCTCTATCTGCTAAAATTTATTCCTATTGGTACAATATCTAATAACCACTACTTGCAAATAATTGCTTATCAGTTATTCTTCCTCCATGTACCAGATAAAAAAATTAATGAAACCGCCAGGAGTCGATGAGATTAAAAATTTTAAAGTATTGCATTTTTTGTAATTAGACCAAGTTGCTGATTGAAGAACTGGGTTCAAAGGTTTCTCCATTTCTACGTCAAAGCAACCAATGATTGATTCTACATTCTTGTACCTATAGCAAAAAGCTATAGGCAAATTTTTGTTAACACTCAAAGAATCTGGCCAAAAAATTTGTTCTTGGACAACTTCGGCTAACCGAGGTACTGTTGCTACGAATAGTCTCTGTATGTTTGAAGCTGACATCATCAGCCCGTGGTTCGTAAACGTCATCTTGTCGGATCTTTTTTAAACATTCAAGCAATGTACGATGTTGGGAAGCAATTCTAACATAATTATACACTTCTTGAGGTAGTCCCAAGAATTTCTCGACGTATTTTTAGGTGGATGATTCAAAGTTAAAAATAAAATATTCTTTGTGTCCCAAGTTGTATTGGGAATGGTAAAAATTACATACTTAAATTAGGACAAAGGTGCCAATTTGGGTGCGATTCTTGCCTATATGAATTATAAAAAAGGAAGTGATATTTGCTTAACATTTCCATCTGTGTTGGTGGAATGGGAAATTTGCCTGGATCCACATTATTTAGAAATTGGATTATGATAGAAATTGGATAGAAATTGTTAAATTAATGCAAAATGTAGACCAAGTACAAAAGCACTGCTAGAAAATGCACGTTTGTTTTTTTTGTATTTGCCTAACTACTTACCATTCAAAAGTAAACTTTCTGTTACTAAGTCCGCCTAAACCTGTATGTTTTCACCCAAATAATTAAGGGTAAACTGATACAATTCTTCTCCTATTGTATCGACTATACACTCTGCGAATTCTGCGATAGTTATTTCGTGCCTTTATTCCCAAACTTGAACGACCGGCTTCAAAATCTCACCAAAATCAGCAATCCCGTTATTTCACATATTCACAAATTACAAATATCCATGAGACCATGAAATGTCACATCACTTGTCAACCACTCAAACTCTGCTCTCCCTATCGGTTAATACATTTTTAACCGTGACGTCATAACTACGTAAACTAATGACGCCAAAGTTCAACCAAAGCTCGCGGTAACAAAGCAGTTAAAACTAGACCTCGCTGTAATAGGCTAAAGGAAGATCATTCTGTACTTTCATCAATAATCATAGTGATTCAAGTATAAAAAAAACATACAGAATCATATGCATATGTATTGGAGGATATTTTGGGTATTGCCCTATTTGGAGATGATCAAGGCGAAGATATGATGGATGAAGATGATATTTAGGACCTTTTTTTAAGGCACATTAATAATGACAATTTTGGAAATAGGAGAGACCTATATGGTCGTTTTGACCTAAATAAATTAACAAAAATTGAATCAAAAACATCTTTTAGATTTGAGAATGGTGATATTCGAAGATTATGCAATAAAGTAGGTATTCCAGAATTTGTAACTACTCAAGAAAAAAATATATCTCTTAGTGGTAAATTTTTGAAATCAATGCAATAATTAAGAAATTTCCTATGTATTTCAGATTTATGCATTTTATTGAGAAGATTGGCCTATCCAAACCGATTAGTGGACCTATAAACCATGTTTGGATATTCTTATAGGGCTCTGTTAAGTATAATAAATATCATGGATATATTATAAACAACAAAGTGTATGTGTTACAAAATTTATCTAACAATTTGTGATTGAAGTTTACCTAGAATGTTCATTTTATTTTTCTCATAGGTATTTACCGGTAATTTTGGAAATATTTAATAGGATTAAATAACTATATATTGGCTTAAATAACTCTATACTGGCTTTCCCAAAATATTAAATTTTATCTCATTTTCTATCATTTTCTATCAATCTATCAAGTCCTCAGACTGCTGGATGAATACCTATTTGAAATGGACCATACATATGGAGAGCCTCCTAGTTTCACAGCTTTGCCCCTCTTTTTAACAGTAGGTCACAAAAAAATAAGGCGTTTAAGCAAGCTGGCTGCTTTGGCAGCCTGGCTTGGTGTATCCCCGCCATCAGAGCACACCACATTACAATGGCATGACATCATGGGATTCTCAAATATAACTGACTTTCGATCTAAAAACGGAACCAATTTTAGGTGTGTCGGCAATTTACTATTAGAGATAAGCCGGATAAGTGCTTGCTGTCAAAGTGGTGACAAAATTCTAAACTAATCTTAGCCAGACTATCATCAATTTTATTGGCTGGGATAAGCAATCGCTTTCGCGCCTTTTTGTTGTTTAACCAATCACAGTCTTAAAAGTCTGACTATTATTAGTTTATAAACTTATCACTTGGCGCTGTCTCTTCATTTCAATCGCCAACGTCTATTTTCTCTTTTTTTTTATTTTCAACTTTGAATTTTATAACTTTTTAGCCAGTATACCCATGGGAGTAAATCCTCTGTTTTTTTTTCTTTTATTTTGGTGTCCACTTTTACCTGCCTTCTTCTGTAGTTTTGAAGATACCCTTTCGATGCCTATTTTTTTATATAGGTAGTCAAATTTTAATGCTGACTTTTTTGCCATTCAGAAACTGCTTCAATAGCTCTGCGTAGTTTCTCGTACTGAATGAAAATGAATAAAAAAAACTATTTATCTTTTTACAAAATGCAGGTACTATTTAACGATAAGCCGCTAATAAAAACAGTGCAAAACTAACAGGTAACTGACAAAAATGAAACTAAACCTGACCATTTTCTACAAAACGCTAGTTGGTAACTGAGTATTTTAAAACTCTAATAAATATTATTAAAACTGAGCTTCTAAGTACCATTATGGTTCACTAATTTTGGGGTTAACAATCGGTCGAAACAACAAAGAAAAATATAAATACCTAACTGTAAAAATGCTCAAGCAAAAAGAAATAATTCTACTAAACGCATATTTAACCCTTAAATGATTGAAAAAATATGGGACCGAGTCAAAGTTACCCTAAAGACTAAATTAGACAAATATATATAATATAGAATTAAATAACAACATTTATTACTTTTTTAAAAGTCTAAAAATATGAATTATATTGACAATAATTAAACATAAAACAAATAAGAAAGAAAAATTTGTACTTATAAACAAAAGCACCAAAAGAATAATCTTGTCCATTGCTCCCAGATGGGTAAAATTTCCCACAAATCCTGAGGAAAAGGAACAAAAAAAATAGTTTTGTGAGAGAATTTGAGTTTCTTGGTGTTATAGGGTGTATTGATGGCACCCATATAGCCATAACACAACCAGTGGAAGATGAACATCTATATTGCACCAGAAAAGGATTTCACTCTAAAAATGTTCAGATAATTTGTGAGTCAGATCTACTAATTTTACATGTCAGTGGCAGTTTCGGAGATGTATTCATTTGGAGCAAAACTTTGCTGCAGGTGACAGACACAGTTGGTTGTTGGGGGATAGCAGTTATCCCCAAGAAGCCTGGCTGATGTCAGCAATAAGAGGTGCTCCAGAAGATAGCCCTGAGGGTCGCGACATACGAGCTTTAACAAGGACTCAAAATTGTGTGGAGAGATGTACAGGTAAGAATTATTTTTTAAAGTGTCAGTATGTTAGTCTTTTTTCTTTACATAGGTGTCTTAAAGATGAGATTCCGCTGCATTTTAAAAGACCGCGTGTTGCGCAAACATTGCATAATATCTCCATTAGAGGAATCCTGACAATTGAGGAGGATTAAATATTTCCTTCTGAAGAAGTGGACCGTTCACTATTTTGTGCAACATTAGTTTATTACCCATGAGTTAATCTTTCACTCTCAAGTAGACAAAAAACACATTAAATACATTTTAATTGTAAAAAATGTGAAACAATTCATTTTTTCTCTCTTATATCTAAAGAAAAAATAATGAATCACAGCACGCACATACAGTCTTAAAGTTTCATTTGCATTACGAATACAAGTCATATAGGTGAGTAGTCAGTACAAAGTTACGATGCGCTTTTCTTCATTCTCCCTATTGTCCTCGTCCATATCCTCAATATCCCTCTCCAAGATATACAGCTTTCCCTGGCATACATGTAATTCGCTCACTGCCTCAAAGTCTGTACTCTCCGGATCCTGAAATTCTCCGTTACGTTCCCAACGCAGAACCTGCCTCAACGAACTTCGCTTTTGCGCAAAAGAAACGGCTACCGGCAACTTTCTAATTTGAAGTTCGTATCGAAGCTCCTCGCTTCCCAATAGATTTAAATCCATAATGTAGGTAAAATAAATCAAGCAAAAACTACTTAACTTTCCTGATGTATTAGTTTACCTGACTTAAAACAACAATATTTGTGTGCTTGTGTGCAAAGAGCACAAACGCACAACCCGACCTTTCCAAAAAAAAAAAAACGTAACCTTCAACAGGAAATTAAATCTATTTGATACAATAGGTACCAAAGAAAGCAATAATACTTAAGAAAATAAAAGAAAAAAAAATCACTAAGTAATAACAACTACACCTACTTTCGATCGATATTGAAATTTATACCCGATATCGATACGTACAACCGCACTAGTAACCCCGCACTAGCAACACATCACTAACTACACCTGACATCCCATTGATAGTGACAGAAATGACAGTCCTTCGTTAAAGTGACGTTTCCTAAACCTAACCCAACATTTTGGAAATAATCAACAACAAAACCGCACGTAGCAGTTCCAGAATATATCCAGGAATCCAGGGGAGAAAAAAAAATTCCCAATCACAACAACTATCAACCACGTTGGGCGCCAATTTGCCACGATTCCTCCTTCGGAGGGTGTGGTGGACAAAAGGGGTGGTTATAATAAAACGTAATTCACTGCTTCACTGCCCTGAATCTACTAAGCTAAACTTTAGATCTTAACTTTATCTAGCCTTTAGAGAGCAATTGCCCGGAACTACCCCAAATCGGAGAGTGGTCGTGAGTATAAGGACCTTATTAAATTGCGCCACCCACTTTCATGAGTTCTCTCTTTAAGGATGCTGGACAAAGGTACTCAAATGATGCCAGAGCATTAGTAAAAGCGGGAAACCCGGTAACTGATTAGCCCAGCAGAAACAGTACCAGATCCGCAATTTCTAAATTCAACTTCGAACAGTGTATTCAACCACAATTGCATTATTTACAGTACCATTACCAAGGAACGTCATGTGAATGTTACAAGTCCAAGTATACCCCAAAATAAAGAAAAAGATAATTACCCTCAATACCCAACCGCAGTGGGGAAGCACAATAGATAAATGAACCCTTATATCCCTGTGGTTTATCAAGTTACTGGCTTACCTTATTAACTAATAATGTGACTACACCCAAAAACACTGGAAGTCCCAAAAAGATCTTAAATAAACACGGGGTACACCTTCGTACGGAGAATATGTACAGGGATATCATTTTAAGTCGCTCACTCGATTAGCAGCTTTTCTGTTACACTTTTTAAAAATTTGATACATGGGGGTCGTATGGGATCTAAGGCCAACCTCGGATCCAGGGCTAGCGAATTTATTGGCTGCTCTGTTTGACAGGTACGACGCCATCTTGATTTTTCTTAAATGGAAACACACATATATTTACCCATAGTCTAATAGAGCTGAAGGAGCAGATTACAGAAATATACAACTTCGTATATCTATCTCTAGGCATTTCGATTATACAGGGTGGCAAAGTTGTTGAATTTCGAAAATCATTTTAAGTCGCTCACTCGATTAGCAGTTTTCCTGTTGCACTTCTTAAAAATTTGATACATGGGGGTCATGTGGCATCTAAGGCCGACCTCGGATCCATGGCTAGCGAATTTATTGGCTGCTCGGTTTGACAGGTACGACGCCATCTTGATTTTTCTTAAATGGAAACGCACATATATTTACCCATAGTCTAATAGAGCTGAAGGAGCAGATTTCAGAAATATACAACTTCGTATATCTATCTCTAGGCATTTCGATTATACAGGGTGGCAAAGTTGTTGAATTTCGAAAATAATTTTAAGTCGCTCACTCGATTAGCAGTTTTCCTGTTGCACTTCTTAAACATTTCATACATGGGGGTCATGTGGCATCTAAGGCCGACTTCGGATCCGAGGCTAACGAATTTATTGGCTGCTCGGTTTGAGAGGTACGACGCCATCTTAATTTTTCTTAAATCCAAACACATAGATATTTACCTACACTCTAATAGAACTGAAGGAGCAGATTGTAGAAATATATAACTTCGTATATCTCTAGGCATTATGATTATACAGGGTGGCAAAGTTGTTGAATTTCGAAAATCATTTTAAGTCGCTCACTCGGTTAGACGTTTTCCTGTTTCACTTCTTAAAAATTTGATACATGGGGTTCATGTGGCATCTAACGCCGACCTCGTATCCAGGGTTAGCGAATTTATTGGCTGCTCGGTTTCACAGGTACGACGCCATCTTGATTTTTCTTAAATGGAAACACATAGATATTTATCTACACTCTAATAGAGCTGAAAGAGCAGATTGCAGAAATATATAACTTCGTATATCTATCTCTAGGCATTTTGATTATACAGGGTGGCAAAATTGTTGAATTTCGAAAATCATTTTAAGTCGCTCACTCGATTAGCAGTTTTCCTGTTGCACCTCTTAAAAATTTTATACATGGGGGTAATGTGGCATTTAAGACCGACCGCGGATCCAGGGTTAGGGAATTTATTGGCTGCTCGGTTTGACAGGTACGACGCCACCTTGAGTTTTCTTAAATGGAAACATACATATATTTTCCTACAGTCTAATAGAGCTGAAGGAGCAAGCCGCGGAAATATATAATTTCGTATATCTACCTCTAAGCATTTCAATTATACAGGGTGGTGAATTTGTTGAATTTCGAAAATCATTTAAAATCAAAAGTCATCAAATTTAGTAATCTCAAATGACAAAAATATGTGTGTTTCCATTTAAGAAAAATCAAGATGGCGGCGTACCTGTCAAACCGAGCGGCCAATAAATTCGCTAGCCCAGGATCCGAGGTCGGCCTTAGATGCCACATGACCCCCATGTATCAAATTTTTAAGAAGTGCAACAGGAAAACTGCTAATGGAGTGAGCGACTTACAATGATTTTCAAAATTCAACAATTTTACCGCCCTGTATAATCGAAATGCCTAGAGATAGATATATGAACTTATATATTTCTGTAATCTGCTCCTTCAGATCTATTAGACTATGGGTAAATATATGTGTGTTTCCATTTAAGAAAAATTAAGATGGCGTCGTACCTGTCAAACAGAGCAGCCAATAAATTCGCTAGCCCTGGATCCGAGGTCGGCCTTAGATGCCATACAACGCCCATGCATCAAAATTTTTAAAAGTGTAACAGAAAAGTTACTAATCGAGTGAGCGACTTAAAATGATGTCCCTGTACATATGCCTCGCTCACAGTGAGGCTCTTATTACGCTAGGAACTTAATAAAGGGTGAGTTTATATGTAAGATAAAGTACCAGTCAACCGGAGCTTATGAATGGATTGGTTGCTTCGAGTGTTCACCAGGATTGATGAAGGTCGATAAGTATTAATCAAGTCAGCCTACCTGATACTCCTTGCCTACACAATACCTCAGTGCTGCAGTTGTCGTGTAGGAGCTCTACTAGGCCACTCTGGTCCTAATCACCTGAGGTACACTGATTAATGTCAGGCTGCTATTGAGAGTGGCACCAAGAAGGGCAGCAGGAATGAAGCACCGAAGAAGTTGAAGCTACCGTGAAGCTGAATGTGCTGAACTTGGATGTGAATGTGACTGTGAAGCTGATGGTGAATGTACTTGTAGAGGTAGATGTAGAGTAAAGTAAAGGCCTAAGATGAAAAATGAACAATAATCACTCTCGAGCATGTACCACGTTCCAAATGGTACGCTAGTATAAGACTAGATTTGTTTTTATGATTGAACTTTATTGCTAGGTAATATTGAATATATTTGACTTATTAAATGAACGGGTACATACCTTGGATGGAGGATGGCCTTAAAGAAATGTCCCTGAGGACTTTTGCAAAACTCAACTTGCACTTGTTTTCTGAGTTCCCCTTTAAATCCGCTATAAGCGCAAGCTTTCCAAAAGCTAATAGGTATCTAGGGGAGTAATGTCAGAAACCAGCAGAAACTTTTTAAATCCGCTAGAGCGTTTTTCTTCTAAGGCAGCTATCTTCATAGCCAAGCACAAAGAGAAGTGATCAAATTACAGGTGCAAAAATCCTCAGTTCATATGCGCTTTTTTTAATATCAAAATTCCCAGCAAATTTCATTCTGCAATGGGTCAGCCTCTCATTGGTCAGAATTTAACCAATCAGAATCTTTGTTTTGAATGAGAGTACCAAAACAAAACATGCTGAAAGTGATCAAGATATTTAAATTTATGAAAAGAAAGGGCCTTATAAGAGAAGAATACATGATTTTAGCATCCATAAATGCATTTTGAGGTCTTATCCTTATGTAAAAAGCATAAAAAACAAACACAATTTCAGGCTAGAAAATACAATGTCGAAGTTTAATTTTTCAACCCGTTACACCGTTGGTTGTTGAGTTGTTGTTGCAAGCGTGGTTGAAGTTAACCTTTCTCCTACAACCTTAATATGACAATAAAGTTCATTAATACTCGACAAAACCTGATAATTTGGTAAAAAATTTTGATCTATATCGAACCCTATGTCATTTATTTTATCTATGATTTCTAATAACTCTTTTCGCATATTTTCTAGATTTACATATAAAGTTACAAATTTCTTTTTGTCTCTTTCATTACCTATATTCCTAGAAAGATCATAAAGGTTTTGCAAGATTTGAAACAATGACTCCTTCATTGCTATAACTGTTTATTTTTTCGTTCAGCCGAAGTACCTCCCGCCATGCTTTTAATTTACGGCAAGGTTTCAATAATAGTAATATCCTGTTTATTGGCTTTAAACGTTACTTCAGGGTAGTTAAAAAAAACCCAAGCCTTGTCTACACCATGATTACCGTAACAGATGATAAGTTGTGATTTACAGGTTAAATGAACAAACTCTTATCAACTAATTTAATTTCTTCCAATATAAGCAAATTTAAAATGTAGTGGCAACACCGCAAATCTAAATAAATAACCGACCGAAAGTGAACCCAAATTCCTTTTTTAACCGTTTGTTAAAATGACACACAAAAAAACTCGTTGCTCGAACACTGCAATTCCGGCTCGAAAGGATCAAAAAATATGTATTATATTGTTCGAAATTTAAAGAAATATTTATTTCTACTTCTTATTAAAACTTACCGATTACCGCCTTCGACGGTCGATGTTTCAAATGCAGCTGAAGAGCACGAGGTTATTCATAAAAAAAAATGTGAGGAAATTGGAATATGGGAAATTTGGGAATGCTCACTTCTACTATATAACGAAGGACCTTTCTAACGACAACCGTGTGTTACCAACCCGAACCGCCAAACCTCGATCCGCGAGAAATTATATCTTAAAAATATGTTTGGAACCGATAACCGACCGATCAAATTCGACAAAACTTAATGTCTCACTCAGGAAAAAAGGAAAAGGGCTTATCACCTTCACACACTGACTACTTTGCCATGTTGCCAATACAACCCAAAAAAAATTACTATGCCCAAACACTGTATAATCGAAATCCCTAGAGATGGATACACGAAGTTTATATTTGTGTAATCTGCTCCTTCAGCTCTATTAGACTGTAGCAACAATATGTGTGTTTCTATTTAACAAAAATCAAGATGGTGTCGTACTTGTCAAACCGAGCAGCCAATAAATTCGCTAGCCCTGGATCCGAGGTCGGCCTTAGATGCCACATGACCTCCATGTATCAAATTTTTACGAAGTGCAACAGGAAAACTGCTAATCGAGTGAGCGATTTAAAATGATTTTCGAAATTCAACAACTTTACCACCCTGTATAATCGAAATGGCTAGAGATGGATATACGAAGCTCCATATTTCTGTAATCTGCTCCTTCAGCTCTATTAGACTGTGGGTAAGTATATGTGTGTTAGTAGATGCCACATGATCTCCATGTATGAGATTTTTAAGGAGTGCAACAGGAAAACTGCTAATCGAGTGAGCGACTTAAAATGATTTTCGAAATTTAACAACTTTGCCACCCTATATAATCGAAATACCTAGAGATAGATAAACGAATTTATATATTTCTGTAATCTGCTCCTTGAGCTCTATTAGACTGTGGGTAAATATATGTGTGTTTCCGTTTAATAAAAATCAAGATGGCGTCGTCCCTGTCAAACTGAGCAGCCAATAAATTCGCTAGCCCTGGATCCGAGGTCGGCCTTAGATGCCACATGACCCCCATGTATCAAATTTTTAAGAAGTGCAACAGGAAAACTGCTAGTCGAGTGAGCGACTTAAAATGATTTTCGAAATTCAACAACTTTACCACCCTGTATAATCGAAATGTCTAGAGATAGATATACGAAGTTATAATTTCTGTAATCTGCTCCTTCAGCTCTATTAGACTGTGGGTAAATATAAGTGTGCTTTCATTTAAGAAAAATCAAGATGGCGGCGTACCTGTCAATCCGAGCAGCCAGTAAATCCGCTAGCCCTGGATCTGAGGTCGGCCTTAGATGCCATACAACACCCATGTATTGTAATGTAATACGCATGTAAATTTTTAAAAAGTGTAACAGAAAAGCTGCTAATCGAGTGAGCTGCTTAAAATGATATCCCTGTACCTTCTGATAAGAATTATTCTGATTTTCTTTCGCGATTGCCAGTTACAGATTTTCAGCAGTTGAGTAAATATGAATGTTCCCATAGCTACTTAAATTGTACTACCGATATTTCTTATTTATTTCTATTGGCTGAATCGGGACTGCCGTTAAATTGTAAACAAATTAAATTAGAAACCGCTAAAGACCCACTGTTAAGTAAGGTTTTCTTTTATGTTACTAAAGGATGGCCGCAAAATTGCCCATCAGAAGAATTTAAACCAATTTTTATTCGTAGAAAAGAAATTACTGTCGAACAGGGTTGTCTTATGTGGGGTTATCTGATACTAATTCCTAAAAGATTCCAGAATGATATTGTGAGGGAGCTGCATAGCAGTCATATGGGAATGGTGAAAATAAAATCTTTCGCGCGGTCATATGTTTGGTGGCCAGGAATTGCCTGGAAAAGTGATATTGAGCAATTATTAAGAAATTGCTCCACTTGTTCATTGTACTCCCCAAAAAGTCAAAAATATTCTTTGACTTTGTGGAATGTACCGTGGACACGCCTACACGCTGATTTTTTTATGCATTTAACAGAAATTTTTTGATAGTTCAAGATGCCACTTCAAAATGGATAGAATGTTTTGAAGTTAGAAATTTGACGGCGAGCCAAACAATAAAAAGCTTCAGGGAAATTTTTGCACGTTTCGGCCTCCCTGTAGAACTATGTACAGATAATGCACCGACGTTTACCTCGGAAGAGTTTCAGGGTTATTTAACGGCTGGTGGAATCCGACATATAACGCGAGCTCCGTACCATCCAGAAACAAACGGACTGGCCGAAAGTGCGGTAAAATTAGTAAAAAAACGCCTTACTTAAAGCAAAACATGAACACTCAAATTGCGATATACATTTGGTATTACATAGATTTTTATTGCAACATAGAAACACACCCCATTTTGCCACTGGGGAGTCACCATCTAAAATTTTATTAGGTAGGAATGCCCGAACAAAGTTCGACTTCATTATGCCCTCAGTGGAACGTACAGTGAACGACCACAAATACAGGCAAATTAAAAATAATTATAGCTCTAGAAATGAATACTTTTCAAAACATAACGATACAAAAAATAAGCCTATCTGGTGTAGTAATTCAGGTTTTAGGCAGTAGGCATTATATTGTTAAAAATTGTAAGGGCCTTGAATGTCACATTAATCAATTGAAAAAGCGTTTCGTTAATAATATTCAGATGAATTCCGAATGTGATGTATCCAATCAACCACCGTCTGAGTCAGACGAAGTGTCGGTGCAGGACTTTGAGGAGTCAGAAAACCTAGGGACGAAAACGAAAAAAATGATTCATTAAGTTTCGAAGAAAAGGGTAAACCTGAATCGGGAGTGCGTGAAACTACCGTTGAACGTTCGGAAAGAGATATAAGAAATCTTAGACGTCCCAGTCAAATAAAACCGCTGGATAGACTATCATATAGGGACAAATGATAAGCTGAATTCACAGTTGTTTATCACTGTCCGGTACAGCGTTACGTTTTTGTTTTTTTCTTTTATTTAGAGTTTAGTTTTAAGTTTATTATTATTATTCAACTTGCGTGGTTTCTTACTTTATATAGGGAAGATATGTGGTATATAATTTTTAAGTTTTATAAATACTTATCTATACAAGAATGTCTTGTCCCTAGATAGCAATGGCATTACAATGGTAAAAATAGCTGTATGGTAGAATGGGACAGATTAGTAATATATATGGGTTTTCACTAGAGATGGTTTGAGTTATTTATTAACATTAATATATATCGATATATAACACTCTTCATGTCCAACCGCATTCCTTTTACAAATGCTAGTGTTAATCTGTCCTCAGTCATGGTTTTTATTGCAGCTTTTAGAGGTGCATAACTGGATGGTAATGCGTTTAGTGTATACCACACCTTAGTTGTCTCACTAACTTCTCCACCGCAAGCAACTATATCTCTTACTATTTCATCAACCTCCAACATATGATTTTTTAGCGACATACCTGGTTTCAACTTTCACAGGTGACACGGTTCTACAGGCGTAAAGGGTGTCGAACTTTTCAAGAATTTCCTTAGCTGTCACACAACCTGGTGGTACTTGGGACAATATTGTGTCATCGAGGTATTCGATTAATGTTCCTCGCGCAAAACGTTCCCACTTTATCCACTCATCAGTGATTGGAGTTGGTGGGTCCTCACTGAGCATTTTACTAGCGCCTTCCTGCTCAATAATTTCTTGCAATCGAAATTTCCATATTAAATAGTTTTGGCCATTGAACAGTTTTAAATTTTTCAGTTTTTACCTATTAAACAGCCCCGGCTTACTGTTTACACAATTTCTCGCGACGGTACGCGGTGACTGGGCCCATAACCTAAAGGAAAGGTGTATGGGTTCGGGTTCTAAATAAAACCACAAATTAGTTCTCTGTTTTTTTTCAGAGACTTATTTCTTCAAAGCTCTCAAAGTAACTGACTAACTTTTTAACTCAATAAGACGGAGGTGATGTTGGTATAGCTTTTGCTGACAGAGTTTTCATAGTTATTATTATGAACAATATTCAGCAAAATCACAAAGAATCAGAACTGCCGCCAATACAGAGCGGAGCCTGTCTGCACATAAATTGTCCTGTGTTTAGTTAGACTGTAGCTTATCTAAAAGAGTGAATAACATTTTTGTTCCACAACTACGTACTAAAGGAAAACCAACACCGTCTGAGAAATATACTTTTTTATCGCATTTGATTTTTCCTGTGTTCCGAATTGATAACTTTTGGATTTAGAAGTAGTGGTGCCGAAAGATAAATCAAGACATCTTGACTTTCGCAAAAACTTTGTTGAGAAAAAGTAGAGCTATAGTAGTATAGTATGTCCTATCCGGTTGTTTTAGAAGAGTATTTATTGCAAAAAAAAACTTAATACAAAAATTAGCCTTTCCCATGAAGGGGAACATTTCTAGCATTTTTTTACTTTTCTTTATTATTTCATCTTCAAACGATGACAAATAATATGTTTTTGAGATGAGAAAAATGAGGCGAATCTGAAGGTATCATAATCGAAAAAATTCTAATTTACCGGTATTTGAGCGGCAATTCACTGATTAAATTGACCTAGTAAATTAAAATATTTACTTTACCAGTATCCATCAGTAAATTAAAGTAATAGATGATAGGTACCAAATATTATTTACCGAAACGGATGCAGATGGTTTCAGCATATCGGTTAGCATTTTTTGCTTTAGTTTCTATGGCCTTTTCACAGACGATTCTCCAAATACTTTTGCGAATTCCACTGGGTGGTGCCTGCTTAGATGGTATTTAAGTCCGGTAGTATTGGAATTTTTCATTTTTATGGTGCAGTTTAAGTCATTTGCATAGTATAACAGACAAGAACCCCACTTTACTCCATTAGTGACATATGTCTTAAAATACTCCAAATATGAGGTTTTATCTTTCAGTACCGACGTAGCTAGTATTTTGTTATAGGTATCTTTGCTTTTGTGGTCGCCATCGTCCATCTTTCTTTTTTTTGTAGTCTTCGAGGTATTCCTTTTTGATTTTGAGGTACCTGGTTCACCTGCGTGATTTTTTTTAGAGGGCTTTCATTCTGATCGCTCTCTGATCCTGATCAATCTGAACTACAAATAGCCACATAACCTCTGTCTTTAACGATGTCGTCACTGTTTTTATAGTCTTCCACTTCAATGTTACTCGTATTAAAAATAGCACATTCATTACATATTCTTATTTTTGCTAGTTCGGAAAGGCAGCACTAAAAGTACATACTAACTTCACTAATTATCCAACTAGAAAATAATACGCCAACGCTTGTACACAATCCCAGGAGCGCAGTTTGAACAAGAACAACTCAACAATGACGGGGCACGGTCAACGGTCACGCACCGGCGATTGCGGGATTTTGATTCAAGACTGGTCGAACCTAGCCGAAAGCTTTTCGTATCAATCTACTTAAGGACGCGTGTGAAAAACAATGCTATTCACATATGCTATTCGCAACTTCACAATTTATTTAGGGTAGTGAGCTGAGCAGGCCGTTCTCAATAAGTCAAGACAAGACTTTTATCAAGATATACTTGTCTTGATAAATTCTTGTCGGGTCTTGCTCGATATTTATCTCGATTTCAAGACAAGACAAAATTGGCCTTATTCTTGTCTTGTCTTGTCTGGCGGTATCACTATTTAGAAGAAATGGTGCCAATTTTAAGTAAGAATCGTTAGAACGAGTTTTAAAATGTTTCCAAAGATTGAGGAAGTCAAGCGTTTCAAACGCTCCTCCTTCCAAAGTGAAGAATCTCTTTGACCTCTAGTACTTTTTTCAATAAGTGACCTTTGATAAGCCGTCAAAGTGTGAAGAAAGTCTTGAATTTTTTTTTTCAAGATGGTACGATTTACAAACTGAGTAAACAATGGACACATATATGATGCATTTTTGTCAAAACTTAAATCATATTGCTGATAAATCAATCTTTTACAATTATTATTCTCACACTGACCTCAACCATCAGTTTGCAGCAAAAAAGAAGTTACCACTGGCATCAGTACTGATACCATCCTTGCTACACATACAATGGACCCAACTGGAACAGAATGCACACTGAATCCAATCCGCAGTTTGGTCAAGTTGGCATTGACCACAATAAGCACAATTATTACTGACTTTCTGGAGACATACTGACTGTTTCAGATTTCAGCACAGCTTCAGATTGTGAAAGATCATTTAACTGCTCTACACGGGAGCCAGAAAAGTGAGTTTTTACTAAAGGTTTCTTTTTCTGCCAGGTTTCCTGGCTGGTCAATTCGTCATCTACAGAACGCTTTGGTTGTCTTGCTAAACCTGATTTAGCAATTCCAAAAAAAACTTCTTTACCATATGAAAGAACAAGTTCTCTATTTTTTTCTGGCAAACCTAGAGCATTTTAAATTTCGATTTCCACTCAAAACATTAACTTTGAAATTGCCAAAATGAGTTTCTATACCACATTTACTTAATTTGTTAACTGATGGGTATTTTCTTGATATTAGTATGCCTTACCACAATGAGTAAATAAGGCATGTATTTAGTTAATAAAAGATTACATAAATCAAGAGAATAATATAAGGGAGATACCAGTACCATCAAATGGCACACGTTTCAGATATATTAAATGAAACATACTATAGAATGGAGTTGATTTGTAGAATTCGTTGTCTTTATCATTTGAATAAGCCGACTCATCTGTGGCGCAAGTATTTGTACATTGATTGAAAGTATCAATATCACTACTAGGCATGGCTAAAGTATTAACTTTTTTATATGTCATTTTTACCTGCATACTATCTTGAATTTGTTTCTACCATATCATTATTTACAAATTTCTTAATATCTCTTGAAACCATTTTCACGAAATGGACACAACAGAGGTGTAGTACAATGAATGATACTTCACTTCCCTGCCTTAGACATATTTTATGACATTCATTCAGATACACCCTTAAAGACATGTTGAATGCCCGCAATACCGAATGAAACACAAAAAACAGCACCAAAAATTGGCCATTTTCCTAATGCCTCACAATAACATCTAAAACCGTACAAGAACGTGTTGACTGTGTGGCTGAAGTGCTTACATGAAATCATATCTAAACCAGAAACTATTCTTTTTGTCGCCATTTTCCTAATGCCTCACAATAACATTTAAAACCGTTCAAGAACGTGTTGACTGTATGGCGGAAGTGCTTACATGAAATCATATCTAAACCCGAAACTATTCTTTTTGTCTGTTCTACTAGGATAACTCCCGAATACAAATGAGTTTTGAAGAATTAAGACACTTTGGTGCCCGAACAACACTACCTGTAGCATCAAAGTACAATATTGGAAGTGTTTGACCTACTTTTTGTTTCTCACAGAGATATATTTGTTCTGGACTGTACATTTCAACACAGAATGGAGAAGGGGCTCTTTTGATATTTTCGTCATGTTTACGTTGCATTAAAATTATATCTACAATGTCGTCTGGATCTCTGTCAAAAGAAGCAATTGCTTCATTCATCTTATTTTACGAATAGTTGCATCTGATTTGAGATCTTGGAGGTTTCTGCCTTTTTCTAGTATCTGAGAATCCGCTTTCAAAATACATTGTCTTGTAATGGTTGAAGGTGTTATTAAGAAATTGCGGTTTGAACATACTCCTTTTTATACCCTTGACATAAATTTAAACCTTACATAGTAAGGTTTCTTTTGTGGCTAAATCTAAGTGGTGAACTCATTACCCTCACAATCAATGTAGAAGTATTAATTTGAATTATGAAAAATCTACAGGGACTATATTTATTATGTCTGCAATAAGCGTACACTTAATTTTATCATCTTATAATTTTTTTGCAGTTTTAAAAGCAGTGTCGCAAGTGTTATTAACATAATAATGGGTTGTATTTAATTTTCCATTATTGCAAAGTTTATACAAGTCATCACCAAGAATTGAAAATTTTCCTTCAGAGATTGTAGAGTGGGTAAAATTAGATTTTTCTATAAGTGATACATTTTTTGCTTCCATTGGCAAGACTACGTTTTGAATTGTAGGAGAAAATGAGATTTTTTTTTGATAATAAATATTTTCAGGTGTAATGTCCCACTCTAACTTCCGCTTAGCACTCTGAACTGTTACCCACTTTTTGCTTCAAGCCATAACTGACGAAGAAAACGAAATTGGAGTTACAGATCTATCCTTAGATACATCAGGACAATCAAACTTTTTGTATGCAATACCCTTGAAAGGAGTACTAAAACTCTGACCCCTCTCATGTGAAATGTTATGACCAGTATTTTCACCATCATTCTTATCTTCATAAACAAGTAAACTGAGAGCACCATTTGAAGGTAACATGATATTTTTAAGCTGTATTTCAGTTAAACATTATTGTTAGACAGTTTTAGGTAAAGGTATTGAGTGTAATACTAATGCATTGGGTTGACTTTTATTAGAAACAGGCAAATCGAGAGGACAATTTGTTGGTAATGCAATATTTTCAACATTCAAGGCAGTTAAAATTTTGTCATCGGTTTTCGCCAAACTTTCAAGTGGGTTTAATTTTCTGACTTTTTACTGGTTTAATTACTGTTGTATAAGCAACTGTAAATAAGTTGTAAATCTTTATGAATATTAATGTTTGAACTACTGTCACTTTCTGAGTCCACTTTTTTTAAAAGAGGAGATACTATGCGTTCTTTAATAGGGTTTAATTGAATATGCCTGACATATATTTATTGAATTTTGTTCGTTTTTTTTGTTGCGTTTTACGCTTAAGTTTTTACATATATTCAAATAAAAATCAATATTTCTTAAATTCATAAGCAAATCGGTAGAGGAAAGATTCCAGTGAGCTATTAATGACTTGACTGTTTGAGTTAATTTACTTTTGCAAATTGATGTATATGCATTATTTATTTCAGATTTGCATACATTTTTTTAATTATGCCTGCGTCTTTTTCAATACTGAACTATTGTACTAGGATATTTAAATTTTGGATGTGCCAACACCTTAGCAATTTTTTTCATTAAATATGAATTTCCATTTAATTCTAAGAATTTTTTAACTGCAACACTGGGATCAATTTGAAAAGCTAGTTTTAAAATGCGATGCGCTAGTGAATTTTTGGTATCAATGTTACCTTCAGCAACTTTTCAACCAGAGCTTTAGGCCTTGTTATTGGGAATATGCAGAGTTCGCAAGAAAGCCCCACAAAGACCACTGCGTTGAAAAAATGTGCAAAGAAAAAAGCTGTATAAGCGGTACACATGTAAATGTAATAGGCCTCAACGACGTCTAGTCCGATGTGGCTCCCTCTTATATACAACGAAGTATGCTGTCGATGCATGCGCCTCTAGCAAGGTTGCCCGTTTTAAAGTCTGGGGAATGCGCCATGTTGGACTTGGTGTCTAAAAATAGATTACTGAAACTATATTATATTATTATTTGCTGGTCGTTTGTGTATTTTGTGTCGTCGGATGCTTATGCGTAAAATATAAAGCGGAGGGGCTTGCGGCACTGGGCATTTTGATATATGAACCCGAATAGTTTATGTGATGGCTAATTATGCAAGTGTTAAAATTGCAATTTTAATTAAAGCACTATTTCACACTTTAAAAGCACTTTTAATACCAATTTCATAAAAAAATTCTTCTACAAATGCACAAAATGTATTCTCTTTATTAAAATTTTAACAGCTTTTACTTTTAGCACCAGTGTTAAAAGTAGTTTAATAATGCCATTTAAAATTGTTCTGACAATTGTGTTTTAATTTTTAAGGAGAAAAGTAATAACTTGTGACCTCTGAACACACTTTTAATATACAGCGAGCGCCAAATGTATGGCATGTAATTATTTAAAAATGTGTTGTTCATTTTTCGAAAAATCGCTTGGACCCGTCGATTTTTATTTTTAATTGCGCGTTTTCACAATCAGTTTTTAATTATACAGGGTGACCCAAAAATAAGTTATGATATCATAACCAACTTTTTTAATTAGAGACTCATCCCAAAATTCTAATAAATTTCTATGTAGCATACTCTAACCTTATCTTTAAAGATTTTCGAAAAAATGACACATGGAAATCGTAAGAGGAAATCGTAAATTACCTCCTAAATTCATAAACTAATTAAAATTAAGACTAACAAAGTTAAATTAAGTGCTCAAACTGCCATCCATTGGTTTGTTAACAATACCCAAGCCTATGTATTCATCTTGAACATTATTCATCTTGAACATCATCTTGAACATTATTGAATAACAAAGCTAGAATTTTCGAATGAAAATGAAGCAAAACTATTGATTTTTAAATCAACAAATCATAATGTTATGACTGCATTTACTACGGAAATGATGTTTAGTTTTCAAAGAAATAATTTCTCAATTTTAAAACGCGCCTAATTTTCAAAATCTTATTCGAGCAAATACGTATTCGAATGTTGTCAAAATAACACAATATGTTTTTTATACTTGCATAACCTGAATTCACAATTTACTCACGTTCACGGTTGGCGTCATTCTAGTATGAATTTGCTGGAGAAAGATTTGGACTATTAGGCTTCAGTAGCTTTAGAATTGTCCATGCATCACAGAAATGCAGGCATCCAACTGCATCATAGAAATCTCGTTATAAAGCCAGTTTTTCCAAACTAATTGATCACAAAAATTAACTTAAATAAGTTTTTTTTTCAAGCGGACTAAAAGTACGTCATTTGTTTTCTCCATACGCACACCTAAAGTGGGCTTTCTAATACTGAGACTGAAAAAGTAGCAAAAAAGTCCTAGGCAATAAAAGTAAAGTCAAAAGTCACCGCTACTGCCATTGTGGCGCATATAAACTGTCCAACTTAAAGTTCGGCACAAGCAATTTTTTGTGTCATTTTCAATCAGCTGTAACTTTTTAAGCAATGAATTGTTATAAATACAATTTGCACGGCCTGAAACCTCATTCCTTTTAGATTAAAAAACCGGATGATATTGAAAAAGAAACCCACATTATCTTTATTATATAGGGTGTGAAACAAAGTGGTGCAAAAATTGCAAAATTTTGATGCTCTGCTATTTCACGATAAACTTTTTTTCTTTATCGTTTTGAGGTAAGGAGTAAGCCAACATTTATATTTCGGGACCAGATTTTTTATTAAAGCACTCTGAATTTTTAAACAGAACGAAACGTAAAATGTGTGAAATTCTTGTTGCTGATATTTTTAAATCGTCGTAGTTCGGAAAAACGGTAAAGAATCTTAGTGTGTTTTCCCTCATTTGTTGACATATTGCCTGCGGATTGCTACCCATTCAAAAAATTTTAAAATAAGTGACTTTTTTTCTAGTGCACTAGCATTCAAAAATGATGATACCATTATTGTTAATCCTTGTGACTTATAATAGCAATATTAAATCAAATAACCTTGTTAGAGGCAAAAGGAAATTGAGTGATACCGTTGCAGATAGCCAACATCAATATCTCTAGACGTTTTTGTAATTTTTTTGTTTTTGAGGCATTAGAACTTATACAGAGGGAATCAAAATATTCTTGAAAACAATTTTTTAACTCTCGTTAGCAATTTGTTCAAATCGTCGTAATTCGCGGACAAGTTGATGGATTATTGTTATTATTATCTGGATCGACAGGATTATCTGCAAACTATTTCTCACCAAGAGAATTTTCCAAAAGTGGTTACTGAATTGAAGGTAGGGACGGACTTGACAAATAAGTATGGGACTTGACAAATCTCATATTCTTTGGTGGATTTTAAGGGTGGTCTGTTATCCAATTGTGTTACCTATCGACCTTCGTTAAAAAAATACAGGGTGTTGAAATTAAAATTTCAGAATGCATATGTATTGATTATTCCGAAAGCATAAGAGATATCTTACTGAAATTCTGCAGGTTTGACTGCTATGGAAGGCGGACATTTCGCAATAAAAAATAATTTTTATTTCCGCCAGTGGCGCGCTTAACAGCACGTTGACCTGCCTTATTTAAAACAAAATGGAACGTCACTGCTTTTTCGAAAAATTAAATCTAGTTTTTGAATGCCCATTAAAATACTATTCATTTGCAACATAATTCAAGCCATAATTAGTCGAATATTTTACTTTTTTCATCAAAATGTAATTTTTCGCGGCTGTACTTACATGCACTACAATGGTTTTATTTATTTACTCGATAACGATGCATCGTACTAAAAAACTCGGAGAGGGCTCTTTTCTTTATAGTAGAATGGGAATTAAAAAAACAAGTTTTATGTTTCAAAAATTCGGTGACGTGTTACCTTTTTTTCAAATAATGTAAATCATTGTTCATCATCAATGTAATCAATTTCAAACTTTGCGCCTTCCGTAGCAGTCAAAATTTCAATAAAATATCTCTTACGCTTTCGGAATAATCAATTAGTCAATACATATGTGTTTTGAAATTCTAATTTTAACTCCCTGTAACTGTTTAACCAAGCTCGATAGGTAATACAATTGTATGACAGACCGCCCTTAAAATCGACCAAAGAATATGCGATTTCATTTTCGACCACCCATTATGATTCATCCCTTATACTTATTTTGTCAAGTCCGTACCTGTAATTTAATAATCAGTTTTGGAAAACTCCCTTGATGAGAAACAATTTGTAGATAATGCTGTCGATCCAAGCAATAAAAATAATAATCCGTCAACTTGTCCGCGAATTACGACGATTTAACAAAAAAATACTGACGAAATTTTTAAGAATATGATATATAGATATTTTAAGAATAGATATTGATTCTCTCTGTATAAGTTCTAACGCCTTAAAAACAAAAAATTACAAAAACATCTAGAGATCATGATGTTGGCTGCGACGGCATCACTCAATTTCCCTTTGCCTATAGAAAGATTATTTTATTTAATATTGCTATTATAAGTCACGAGTATCAACAATAATGGTATCATATTTCTTGAATGCTACTTCACTAGAAAAAACGTCACTTATTTTTAAAATGTTTGAATGGGTAACAATCTGCAGAAAATATGTCAACAAATGAGGGAAAACAGAGTAAGAGTCTTTACCGCTTTTCCGAACTACGACGATTTAAAAATATCAGCAACAAGAATTTCACACATTTTACGTTTCGCTCTGCATAAAAATTCAGAGTACTTTAATAAAAAATCTGGCGAAAAGTCCCGAGATATAGATGTTGGCTTTACTCCTTACCTGAAAACGATAAAGAAAAAAAAGTTTATTGCGAAATGGCAGAGCATCAAAATTTTGCAATTTTTGCACCCCTTTGTTTCACACCCTATATAATAAAGATAATGCCGTTTTTTTTTCAAAATTATGCCCTTAATTAATCTAAAGGAAATGAGGATTCAGAACATGCAAATTGTATTTAAAAGAATAAATTGCTTAAAAAGTTACAGCATATTGAAAATGACACGAAAAATTGCTTGTGCCGAACTTTAAGTTGAGCAGTTTATAAACGATTTTCATTCACCAAAATTATTAGATGACACCAGATAGACCGATCTGAGTGTATTGCCATCTTTACATTCTGCCAGAAACCGTCATTAGTTGAAATCCCATAGGTTCTCGAATTCTGACTTCGTCTGTTAAATGTCATGCTGGTCATCATATTTATCAATGTAATTTTTATTAATTTAATATTGATAATAATGCTACACATTTTTTAGTTTACCATAATTTACCTAAACCATTGGGCATGATTTAATATCATTAAAACCATTGAACATTGAAAACCACCGTTCTAACACATTCTATTTTTTTACCATTAATATGCACCACTAATTGGGTAAGGAAGAGGATGAGAGAAAATTGCAAAACTGAATCACTCTGAAATAGACTTCTTATTTCCTGCATGCGTGAAAAAAAACACTATATGTTACTCGGAGTAAAAGATCTTTTTGTGCTTCGCCCAGTTACAGGCCTCAGCTTCGCTTCAGCCGTCAATCTCTGGACTCAGCACGAAAAGACCCACTTTTACTTCTAGTCACATAGTCTACTATTATCTAAATAAGTTTAATTTTTGTTTTCAAATTTTTCTTTATAGCTTTTAGAGTTTTTAAGATAATTAACTCAAATAAAATTATTTATAATCTAGAACGTTGGATATAGCAACCGATTGCGAAAATCTACATAATTTTATTTTTTCTGGGTTTGTAACTGCTTTCACCATCCCAAACTTTTTTGGTCGTTTCTTCTGAAAAATCTGAGTTCTCTGTTCAATTTAGAAACGTTCTTGCATTTTGCATCCCTGCCTTATAAACTACTATATTTGCAAAAGTGTCTAGGAATGCACATAATTTTTCCATAAGAAATACCTGTTTTCTGCGTTCCCATTTAAATTCCCAAATACCTACTGATGAAAAAGAGTCATTTCTTATGGAAGAAGTAGGTGCATTTCTATATACTTTTGCAAATTTATCGAACACGGTGAGAGATAAGGCAAAGATGCAAAGGGCAAAAAATTTCTAAAGTAAATGGACAATTCAGATTTTTAAGAAAAAATGATCAGTGACTTGCTACAAAATAGTTTGGCAGGGGAAAAGGAGACACAACTCCAGAAAAATAAGACTTTCGCTATCGGTTGATATATCCAACGATGTAAATTATAAATAATTAGCTATTACTATACTTAACTATATTTCAAATTTGGGTTAAATATATCAAAAACTCTAAAAGCTATAAAGAAAAATTTGAAAAGAAAACTTAAAGACCCGGTATATTTGAAACTAACCATTTTTCGACTACAGTTTCTATAGCAACCTGGTGTTATTTTTGGAGGTAAAACATTCCCTTAGAATTTGTTACAAAAAAACCTGCTCCTCCCCCCCCCCTGTATACACATGAAAACTTTCAACATTCTGCCAAATTTGAAACTAATTGACAATAGTGGAAAAGTGAAAAATGCTGAATATTTAGTATGAATCAGCGAGACACACACAACTTCGTATTCAATGTACCAATCGTTTAATTTGCCTCCGGATTCTCCTTGCCGATATACAATTATCCGGATGATATACCGAATCCACCAATTGGTTTCCGGCCACTCTTATACACACACTTTTTAGATTGTTGTATGAGTTCGGCCAATTAGCATCCAGCCCCAAAAATATACAACCTTAACACACATATGTGTATTGGCTTTATTGGCCTCCAATCATCCCCTCCTCCCAAGCTTTTATATACACTTGTTTTGTGCATATAGTATAGTATGTCGATTAATTGGCCTCCACCAGCGTTTTTGCGGTGTTGTCGCATTTATGAGGCACGTTGACCTACTCACATTGGAGGCAGATTATACGTTTTGGTGTCATTTAGGCAGGAATTACCTGGGTGCCAATAGACTCACATGTGAGATTTTATATTTTATACGTATAAAAGTATGGGTGTCAGATTGTATATTGATTTGTGGGTGTCATAAGATGCAACGAATACGTATATATATATATGCGTGGAAGGTACCATGTCACGTCCAAAGCGGAGAAACTGTCGACGTTCTCACGTCATATATAACGTTCCCACGTCCGTTTTTGGAAGTGACAACGAAAACGCGTGGAACTCGTCGCTATCGATCAAAGATGCCTCTAGTAGTCACTTAACGAAAATTTCCCTGGAAGTGAGTTCGACCATTTTTTCTCCCCTGTAAACATTTTTAGTTCGACCGTATATGAATGGCGCTGCGATCGCTTTGGGCCTCTCTGTCTGTAGATACTGGGGGTACGAAGTCACGTCTGCTTAAAAGTAGGCGGGATGACTGTGGATGAGGGTTGCTTATTTTTACCTGCTTTCTTAAAAGCGTGTACTTTTGCATTTCTTTAAGGCAGTTTTGTCTATTTTTGGGGAATAATAATTCTGTGTGAAGTGCTTGGGATATATGATGCTCATATGCGATACATCGTTGGAATCAGAAAAATAATCCTGTTTATTGGAAAAACTAAACTCTTAGCTAAATTGTTGTAGAACAAAAAAATTAAAAATTTAATCAAAGTTTTAAATATATTATTTTTCGATATGGTGAAAAGTATCTACTACATACTTTAATTAAAAATTCAGTATTCGAAGATTGTATGACCATTATTTTTTTAAGTTCCTTAAAATCTACTGCTGTAACACGTAAACTATTTATAATTAAATATGTGTTACAAGACGTTTTTACTTTTACGAGGTTACATTTACACTACGTGCATTATGCAACTTATAAAAATTGGCCCAAAATCCTTTTTGGACTAAGTATTGTCAATTATTTTAAGGTGCAAAAGTCTATCATTATTCTTTTAAACTAGTAAATTTGTCCTCTCGTTAAAGTAAAATAGACATAATAATATGGCGGCAAGTTTCACATATTTATGTTTTCTATTCAAGCCACTGCAAAATGTAGTATATTTTAAAAATTTTATGTTAATTGCAATGCTAATGAGTCTTTAGGTTAGCTCGGCCTGCGATAAATTAACCTTTTCACTTGACGCTGTAACTGAGGAACTCATATTTATTGGTGATTTTATTGCCCTTTTCTTTACAGACTGCTACTCAACAACCCAGAACGGTATTAAGGAGGTTGGGTCTACAGGTTTACCTGTGATCATAACTACTTCTTGGCCCTCGACAACAAAATTAACATTACGTCACTAGTGTCACATTTGCTATAAAAAAGTTTTCTCTATGCAGATTTGGCATCCTTTATGGCCATAGTAAAAAGCATATGCATAAACTTTTTTTGGCTGACTAAATTTCCCTGGAAGTTAAAAACTAAAAAATATAATTAAAAGCTTAAAATGATGTTCATGCACTGTAATATAATAAAATTATTATTGCTCAAAGGCTAAGTTCATTGATGTAGCCCTAGACCAAATTTATTTTTTCAATGAATTTCAATAAATTGAAAAAAGAAGGTGCACACCGTTTCACTATATGCACTTCAACAGTTTAAGTTTGATAGGTTTTTAAATGATGAAAAATCCGATATTCAGACTGCGTTTTATCAAGAACAAATGAGTTTAGAAGAATGGTTTTTTTGACAAAAATGACTTTTACAGTAGAAATTCCTAATCAAAATTGGTTAGCGAATAACATTAAAAAGCAAAATTTTAAAAACAAAGCTGGCGTTGCTATCCGGTACAACCGGAAGTACTAGAATATTTTAATATTGCTTATAAAAATGGTATCAAATGAATTTTAAATCTATTAGGAAATATTTCTTTACCTTGTACGTACGCCAAGGCGTTATAGTTTTGAGTAAAGTAAGCTCAAGCATTTTACTTACAATTAAAACTTTTTGTTAGGTCGAGCCTGTGTTGCCCAACATTACAAGGCAAGTAAACAACATATCTATAGCACAGGTGTTATACGGTTATTATAGACGTAAATTAAAAACACGATTGCGAATAACAGTGCGAAGTTGGATAACCTTGGCTTAAGTAAGTAATAAATTAGTTCGTTTTCATTAGTTTAAAATGTTTCGATAACTTTAGTTTCATAACACCCCAAACATAGAACGACACAACAATTGATTCAGTTAACTAATTCAATACATATTTTTTTCTTAAATATGCTACTCTCTTTTTGCCTTTTGCAGTTACCTATCGATTTTTTAAGACAGAGTTCTGAAACTCTTTCTTGTTCAGTTAAAGGGACGATATGCCATAGTACCGTAGATATTTCCTGGTTTCACATCTGTTTCCTATTAGTACAAGTGAGAACAAAAATGCACATTCCAATTCCTAGGTTTTTAGGTAAAAGGTTTCGGAGGCAAAGAAGTGCTATTCTTCTTTTAGCTTTTCGTCCGGTTATCAGATTTAGTGCAACGTTATTTTCGGAGTCAATGGCTTTATTACCTAACCTTTCTTCTGGTTTATGTATGGTGTATGTACGGGGTGTTCATTATAAAACTTCATCTAGCAGGCTATGAAATTTTTACAGAAAAGGATGACATAATCAAAATAAATGGACTTTTGTTTCTTCATCCTTTTCTTTTGACATTTCACAGCCAACTAGATGAAATTTTATAATGAACACCCCGTATGAATCTGCAATGTTTTGTCGCTCAGAGTTCGATTAAACTAAAGAAAAAAAATTTTAACTTTCTAATTTTATAAAAATGTTTTGTTTAATTATAATAAAATACCACTTTTTTTTTTACTAGATTCCAGACTTTTTCTACTTCCAGACTTTTTCTACCAGGCTTCAAGTTTGAAAATAATGAACTCTAAGCCAACCGTTTCCAACTTATTGTAGTTTTTCCGGCTAGGTGTCTTGCCTGTTTTTAAGAGAAAAATTAGACATTTTCTAAGATTTTTACTAATTATTAAAGAACACCAATATTCTTAAGTAAATCATGTAAGATTTAGTTATGTGGCAGAAAGGTGTATTCTGGCATGTAATGAATTTCTTTTATTATGAGGTTTAGAAAAACAACATTATTTTATGTATGGTTGGTTGTTATCTTGGGGTCTGGTCCTTTTGTCTGATTAAAATAAGTTACAGCGGGTGCTTCTAACTTCTTGGTTTAATGACGTTTCGACACAAATTGGTGCCTTCATCAGATTACTACAACACATGGAATACTTAGTTTAAAGATACAATTTTTACAAGAGCAGGAAGGAGTGATATAAAGGAATACATGGAAAAAAAAATTATATAAAGATTACTACATGTACGAAATAAAATGTTGAAACATAAACGTATTGAGGGATGATTAAATTAAAGAATAAAATCGGTAACTCAAAGCAAAAGAGAGTCAAAAGTGAATTTATTTATTATTTTATGTTTGTATGTTGAACATCGTGCGAGTAAATAACTTCACTGCAGATACTGACGAAAGTACTGAAAAAGAAGAACAAGCCAAAAATACTAGAAAAAAAGGGGCTACAAAAAGGGTAATAATATATTCTCTTAATTTTTGAAATTTATCATAAAATTGATTATATCTTGGGTTGGAGTGACAAGGAAGTAGCGGAATTAAAAAATGCGTTTGAAAAGGAGATAAAAAAAGGCTGCTGCCCATAATCAGAAAAAATTAGAGAGTTTATAGGCAAAACAGGCAACAAACGAAGCGACGCTGTTATAAAATCCAAGATCGAGTGCATACTAAACTTGTTCATGAAATGATACCACAACGTAATGATTAATGAATTGACTGAATAAATATTCTGTATCGTATAACTCTCCTTAATATTTTAGTAAACACTAGTGGCAAAGTAGGTCCATTATTTTTCCTATAATATAAAAACCTACTACTCTGGAATAATCTCCAAAAAAAGAGAACATTTTCAGAATGTTTCTAACAATTTACATTTTTTTATTTGAGTATGTTTTAGAGAAGAAGACGTATTCTTAGAGTCAAAAATAAAACGTTTTCTTTTTATAAACATGTGTGCCAAAATGCATACCTTTCGCGTTGTAGCCATCGTCATTGTATTTTGGGCTAGAAAAACCGACTAAGCGTGTCAATGTGTGCCTTTAGTTACGAATCAATTTTTCTGTTTGTAGTCTTTTAATTTTTTAGATGCTCTATTCACTTTTAATTTCAAAAATATTAGAAATCAAGTTTTACGGGGGTGGAGGGAAACGACAGTTTTCGTTTTATTAGACACCAGTTTATGTTTGTATCAAGAATCTTTAAATTTAGAGAGAGAACACAAAAGTAAATTTTATCTCGTATTACATACATTTATCTAAAAATTACATCAAATAATACGTTACATTTTATTACCTATTAATACGTATAGTCCACGACCTGACAGTTAAAATCACACTGACAAGGATGTTTTGAATCTTTGGTTGAGTGGTGGTAGTTGCTATTAGCAGCAAGCAAAAAAATCTTTTTTCGCCGATTGTCAGTTTTAGTGACTAATAACAGGCAGTAGACTACAACTTTTAATGTCTTTGTAAGGTAGTAAAAATTTTAGGGTCGGGTAACATGTAAATCCTTTACATAATGTATGTTCTACAAAGTGATTCTAGTTGACATTAATAAATACAATAATACATTACTGCTTCAACTTCCTTCATAGCCTCGTCTTCGACTCGGCTGTGAATACAGCTGTGGCAGCAAATCTGCAGGCACTGTAAGGCGAAAAGCTACGCCTTGCAAAACAAGTTAAACAATTTTAAAAAATAAAAAAAAAATTCAAAAATTGAACGAATTTGAAACTTGTTACCTGTGCTAGATAATCGGAAGTAACAAATGTTTACTGCCTAGACCTTAAAAGTAGTTTACTGCCTGTTATTAGTAATTTTTATTTTACTGGTGCTAGGTAAACGGCAGTAAGAAATTTTTACTGCATAGACATTAAAAGTTGTTGTTTACTGCCTGTTATTAGTCACTAAAATGTAACTTTTTCTGACAATCGGCGAAAAATAACTATTTTCTACAAACACATTAAAAACTCAACATTTAACGCGAATATGAACAATTAAAACAATTTTCCTACAAACGTCCAATAATGACATTTTAAGCTTTCATTAGACAAACGAAAACCTTTTTTGAGGATCAGACTGTGATGAGTTTACGTTACGCGCGTTACCCAGGGCAGCAAGCAAAATTTTTTTTTCTTCACTTTGACTTGAATTTTCAGGTTGTGAAGTAGGTACGTATTATGAGAAAATAAAATGCATCGTATTATTTAATATTGTTTGTAGCAAAAATGTTGTATGTTTTACGAGCAAAAACTAATATTTTTGCTCTCGAGTGCTTGCCGCTCGACGCGAAGCGGATAAACTTCCCTCTCCGAGCAAAAAAGTCGTACTTTTCGCTCTTAATACATAAATAACTAGTATGTATTCGTGTTAAAAGTGTTTTACGGAACTCATGCAAATTGCAGAGCTCGCTAGGCTCGTCCTGCAAATTTTCGCATTTGCTGCCCTGGTAAAAGTAACCCCTTCAAAAACCGTCAAGTTTTCATTTGTCTAATCAAAGCATAAAATGTATCACCACTGGACATGCATAGATAGAGTAAATTGACCAACATTTTTAAGGGGACTTTTACAAGTTCAAGTAAAACTTCAGATTGAAGATAAAACACCAGACTTGACGTACATTCCATTATTTACTTGACAGATAAACAATACAATGTAGGTCATAGCTGGAGTTTCATCTTCAATCTGAAGTTTTACTTGCACTTGTAAAAGTCGCCCTTAGTGGTATAAGGAAAAACCATTTTCAAGAAAATCGTGGCCAACAAAAAGGAAATATTATCCAAATATTAGATTAAAAAAAACTTACTAGACTGCAATTTCATTTTTTGTTTTGGTTTATTTTCTTTTTAGATTTTTTTTATTTATTTTTATATTTATTTATTAATGCGCCTCACTTTAGTGGCGCATATTGGTTCTAAATTACAGTTACCTTCTCAAATGAAATAATTTTTACCTTTAACATACAAAGCTACGAAACTCAGAATTTGTTTCGGTTACAAAGTATTTATTTGCATACCCATGGTGATATGAGATATCTTTTGCACCGCCCACTCCTATCGGTTACATTCTGTCCAAAATTTAAATCGATAGAAGAACTTAAACAAAAATTAATCATCTCAATACTTATCTAATGCCTCCGAATAAAAAACGAGAAACTGACCAATTAGCCTAACCCAAATCCATACCGCGTGCTTCTTTGATGGTTTCGAAAAATCCTAATGCCATGTTATTTGTCAACGTCGGATGATCCAATAGGTAGGTACTTATAATATTCTTAACTGAAATCTTCACCAAATGCATCAATAATCGCTCTTCCCATGCCTTTTAAAATTTAAAGGGACCAGATGTAGAAATTTGGGGCGAACCCTAAAAGCTAAGAAATTTCCGTTAGGAGACAAAAGAGCCAATTCAGCTACTTGTTTGTGTTACAAGTGCATCAGGTAGAAAAAACCGAAATAAACCCTCCATAAAAATTTAAAAGCTGTTTGGCGAATTTCGTCTTTAACGACGGAAGTTATCTAATCGAATAAACCTTAAAATTAAATATGTCAAAATTTGGTTAATCAATATTCATATAGGTACAATTTCGAATTTGTACTTAATATATTATTCTTATTTTGACAGATGAACACAATTTGTTGTCATGGCTTATAAAAATCTTACAACACTGAACAAAACCATCTATTCTTTTAAAAAATTGGTTGACAAAAATTATCTTAATACTTATTTAAAATATGTATGGTGAATGAAGAAAGAGAAATATGAATTTTATAACTCCATAAACTAGTCTTTCGTCTTCGTAGCCAACTAAATATCGAAATACTTTATTCTGTTATATAGCCCCTTATATTAAATTAACTCACTTTTCAGTTGACTAGAGAACAATTAATAAGTTGTAACCAGTGACTTTGAATTAGTATAGGCAAAGGCAGGGCGATACCACTCGTTGTAAATGTAGCAAGGACGTTTGCCCTATCTCTTTCATCTTCACAAACTCCCATATATATTTGTCATCGTGACACCGGGCCAATCAACGACATCAACGATGGCATAAGAAAGCATTATAAGCCAAGTGTATGTCCGTGCTTGGCTCGTTGTTTTAATTGCACGAAAGGGTGTCACAAGAGAGATAAACCTTATCGGATACCCTAATGTAGAAAGATGATCAGAAAAAAGAATGTTGGAGATCTTGGAAACATCGTGTATTTCGGCGACGTTATGCTAAAGAAAAGTAGATTCAAAAGAGAGAATTAAAAGGTCTCATGTATCATTTGTCACTCTGTTATCAGTGTCTTAAATTAAACGGGTAATTATGAAAACAAACTAAAAAAGATGATGAAATTTTATTCTTGCTACTTTTTAAGCTAATCGTTTCCAGCGTTTCCAGGTATACTATTGATCTTTTAACTCCAATAAAACTCTATAGTACCCTTGGCAATAAAAACCTGAAAATTTGCTAGGTATAGGCAAATCAGATTCGGACTAGAAACGTATTGAATTGAATAAAAATAGTTGCATTGCCATCATATACTATTCTCGACACCATAAACAACTAAGGGTTCTTAGAGAATACATTATGGATTTATTAGGGACAAATAATCTGTGGCCACAGGAATCACAGAGCATTTGTGGTGTATCCCGAGAAATACTATAACGTTTTTTCTTTAGAAATATTAAATAGGTCTTAATAAAAATATTTTATTTGTTGAAAATACAATTTACAATACAATTTTATAAGAATATTTCATACTGTTTAGAATAAATCAGTAAATTTGTCTTGTTTTAACTTTTTGAACTGTCAAACTAGAAATCTTCTGTACTTCCGTAACGGTGCTTCCAAAAACATTCGTTTATTAGAACTTTCTATTTTACAATAATGCCAGCAATCACCTCCTGAAGTTCAGATTATTTAAGAATCCCCCTGTGTAAGTACATACATAATAACAACATATTAACTTTTTAGTGCGCTAAAGTCATCTGCGTCTACTTAAGTTAAACCTGTTTTTTAATATCTGCCGTTAAAATGTAAATCAAAGCGAACATCTTGCGTACCTGGCTTATATAAACCGTCCCTTAAAGGTTCGTTCCGGGTACGATGTGACTTCCAGAAATTTGGAAGTGATAGCGCCCTACGGGTTTCTAGGACAACATCATATATGACGGATGTGCCTTCGTACCTACCACGTATCATATATGAAAATTTCAAAATTCAAAAATTGTTTCCCCTCTTTTGAGTTTCGGTTTCTTTAGATCCCCCTCAACAGGAATCTGCTCTTATATATGCAATATATAACTTAGAAACACTGGACGTGAGGTCGCCTCTTGAACGTATCGGACGTGACAACTTAACAGGCATCAATATATATATATATATATATATATATATATGTATATAGAAGGGTGCTTCACCGGTACCGTTTTATGTTTCGTACAAAAAAATACTGACTGTTTTACCACGGGTTTAGCCGGTACTAAGTGCGGTCCCGCATTACCACTGCTCCCCTACCACGGGCAGTTTGCGTGACGAGCCGCTGGTGGCGAAGTGGTTTCTTTTAGAGATCTGTAATCAGTAATCACTCTTTATCAAACAGACAAATCTATAGACGTTAAATAACAGATGTCGCTAGCATTTACTTATTCTTTTGATATTATTTTAATTATTTACCTTAATATTATTATGTAGGAAGTAGGACCTAAGTAGATGTTATATAGATTTAGATATTGGTTAGGTACTTATATTAGTATATAGTACTATTTAGTATTATCTTATTTATTTGTTGGGAATATCTTGTTAGCAGCTTTTTCTGCTACCTATTTAGGTTTTTTTTATGAAACGGTAATCTAATGATTGATATGTTGAAAATATACATTATGTGTTCATAAAATATTCTACAAATTGTTAACAAGAATAGGTATATTGGCTATAGGTACCTATAATATATAATATGGGATTCATTAAAATTTTTAACAGAAAAGATAAACAGGAACAGAAAGTGTTTTGGTATTTATTTATTATTTATTACAGAAAATTTGAATATTTTGCTGACCTGTTAGAAGCGGAATAACTTAGTTACAATCCTGTAAAATCTTTAAAAGTGAGATTTTTTTTTCTGGATCTATAGAAATTCTTACTGACCGGTATGAAAAGTGATATCTGAGACTGATTTTTCATTGATTTTTAACATTTTTTATTTCTCAAGCACAAACCCGTTAGAAACAAAATTTCTAACGGGTCAGCAAAAAAAATAACTTTTAAAAGGTTTTACAGAGCTGTAACTAAATTATTTACTGTCCGATTTTTATGAAGTTTACAGACAATGTGTAGGACAGTCTCACCTATCACCCTGTGTACCTGTCAGCAAAAATTTATAAAGGGTCAGCAAAGTTTTCAGTAATAAATGCAATTCTTATGGGTCCGCAAATTAGGAGTTTCCAAAGTGTTCTGCCAAAGTGTTCATCCACTCAACTTAATTTATCAAAGTTTAAAGTGCACTGCTATAGTAGTGGTCTCATTAATAGTTGGATAGATAATATGTAAATTTTTTTGATGTTAAAGTTTTACTGTTTTTCTCCAATGTTTGAGTATTATGTAACTAAAATATATTATGTATTTTACTTCCTGTCTAGAGGATTTGCAATAAAAAATCCATTTCTACTAAAATCTATAAAATGTGGCAATGTAGTTTTGGACCCCATTTTTTTAATTTTAAAGGCCTAAGTTAAAAATTAACTTGATATATATCCGATATTATGATATTTATGTAAATATCATATTTGCCAACACTTTTCACCAAGTAAGTACCCTTTTGACCAACTAGATAATAAATTAAAAATATCTATACATTCTTTGCATTCAACCTCCATCATGGTATGTTTATTAGTGTTTATATTGATGAAAGTATGCCATAACAATAGGACTGCAAGAATTTTCAAATGGCTTTTTGTAGATATTCAATTATTTTTTTAATACAATTTAATATATCTGCAAATTAAATTAATTTGATCACAATTACACAATCACAATTATGGCTAAAAGATGCTAAGAGTAGGATTCCTGTTGAAAATGATATATATTTATATTTTTGAAACTGGAGCTAGGAGGTTGATCATACACTTTTTTATATTATTATTGCAACAATTAATAATACAGATGAAAATTAATGTAAAGTAATGCAGCTTCAAATGAATAGAAATTATGTTATTTTCCCTTACTCCACCCACACCTTCTTAGTTCAGGTTAGTTCAGGTTAGTTCAGGTTAGTTCAGGTTAGTTCAGGTTAGTTCAGGTTAGTTCAGGTTAGTTCAGGTTAGTTCAGGTTAGTTCAGGTTAGTTCAGGTTAGTTCAGGTTAGTTCAGGTTAGTTCAGGTTAGTTCAGGTTAGTTCAGGTTAGTTCAGGTTAGTTCAGGTTAGTTCAGGTTAGTTCAGGTTAGTTCAGGTTAGTTCAGGTTAGTTCAGGTTAGTTCAGGTTAGTTCAGGTTAGTTCAGGTTAGTTCAGGTTAGTTCAGGTTAGTTCAGGTTAGTTCAGGTTAGTTCAGGTTAGTTCAGGTTAGTTCAGGTTAGTTCAGGTTAGTTCAGGTTAGTTCAGGTTAGTTCAGGTTAGTTCAGGTTAGTTCAGGTTAGTTCAGGTTAGTTCAGGTTAGTTCAGGTTAGTTCAGGTTAGTTCAGGTTAGTTCAGGTTCCCCCCCGAGGTGTCTCCACTTTGTCGAAGTACGCACGCGTACGAGTGGGGGGGCTTGTGTGCTTCTATGATCCTAAGAGCCATGCCGGCGGTAGCGTAGCTACTGGCAGGTCTAACCAAGCCGGACGGGTCGAGGGGGAGGAGCCAGACTAAGAGAGACACACCCCTGGCAGTAGGGTTAAAAAATGCATAAAATGAGAAATGTCGGCTGGTAAACTAAATTTACCCCAGGCGGGTACCGGAAACGGAGAATCCCGCCCTGCTACGGCAGGCTGCCCCAAGGATTCTGGGGGGGGCAATCAAACGACTACATCATTTGAGGAAGAAACACCAATCTCACAGGACAAACCCTCGAAATTCGAGGAAGACCGCAAAGAGGGCAACCCATTTACGCGGCGAGACAGCTTAAAAAGAACTCCACCGGGGAGCAGGCGACCTTCTGACGCAGTAGAGGGGGGAGATTGTATGCTTGTCGACTCATCGCCCGAAGAACAGGACAGAAAACGAAAACGCGAAGAAAATGCCAGAAAAGAACGACAAATAGACTGCACTGAGGTGACAGAGCTCGAACGTGGTATAAAGAAACTGATGGCGGACATGACGACACTAACGAATATTATCAAAGCAAACAACAATACCAAAAAGGAAATTAAAGATGTGGCAGCAAAAATGCGCTATAGTATCGACCGACTGAACTCGGATAAAACTCTGAATCTGATACAACAAATGAAAAATGCCCCACAGCCTAAAACTACTCCAGGTTCTACTAGCAATAGTAATACCAAATCCTGCCAGACGTACATGGAAGAACCTGAGGGAAAACCTAAGACTAAAGAAATCGGCACACAAACGATAACTTACGTAGGTGGCCGCGAAGTCTATTACCTAGAACAAAACATCGAAGACTATAATTGTTGGAAACAGATTGAATCAATGGCATGGGACAAGGGGTGTTATACAAACACCAAAATTGATGTAGGCAACCCATTAAACGCAGGGGACGAAGCCATCAAAGTCGTTATGGTGGAACCGAATGATCCTGAGATGATGCAAGGCATACAAAAACAGTATAAGGAACGCTTCCCAGAACTGCCGCTACTCAAAGGTGACTTTGAAGTAATCGAACAGATCACCAGGACTATGGTAAAGTCAATGACTGCTACAAACGTCATCACCAGAAAAATAGTACAGATCAAGCTGAATGAATCCGAAAAAAAAACATGGGAGAAATTATTACAGCTCAAGGACGAAGTCAACAATACCAAGCTGGTGGCGATTCACAGCGTGGATACAATTAACTTGGATCGGTTTCAAAGAATGCTAGAGGCCATATTCCACGGCAGTGTATGTAAAATTCAAATATTCACGACTCGCAAAAATTTCGAAAAAATGGCCCAGAACAAGCTAACTAGAAAGACATTTGCAGTGGTAGTCGAGAGACAGGGCAGATCCTACAATGAAACCCTCAAAGAGGCGAAAGCCATATTGGAAAAAGACTCTAAAGCAGAAAACATTCTAGCCATGAGAAGCACCAAGAATGGTAAACTACTGATAGTAGCAAAAAAAGATGACGACGCCGAGTGCAAAATCAAAAACATTTTTGCAGGCACCTCATTCAACGTCCGGAATGCAGGCAGGGAGGAAAAAACAACGTCCATACACATTAGAGATATGGACTTAGAGACCACCAAGGAAGAAATAATGGATGCAATTACCAAGAAAATCGGAGACTTAGATGCTACAAAATACAAACTAAGTGAGCTCAGGCCCTATAGAAGGCATACTAGAGCCATAACACTGACACTAGATAGCGCTAATGCCGATAAACTACTCAAAGAGAGATACCTAAGGGTGGGTCTAGTAAACTGTCACTTGGAGAAAAGATTGGAGATACCCCGATGTCGAAAATGCTGGTCTTACGAGCATAGCCTCATAGACTGCAAAGGTGTGGATAGATCGAAGACGTGCTTCAGATGCGGACAAGAAGGACATGATGGAAAAGATTGTAAGAGTGCAGAGGAATACTGTCCCCTCTGTGAGACCAAGGGTCATAAGGCTGGAAGCGGAAGGTGCGATGCTTTTAGGAACGCCCTATCCCTAGCCAGGAAAAAGCACAAACAATGAAGATATTGCATACAACAGAAAAACTGATTATAACTAGAAGCAAATGCTTTGAAAAGAAAACTGTGATATTTTTAGAAAATAAGAATTTTCAATATAAATATACGATCTGTGATAACAAAAACTGTGATATTTTAGAAAATGAGAAATTTCAATATAGATATTCAATCTGTGATAATGGAAGGGTGATAGAGAAAATAAATAGTCTGCAGGAAACAAATCCTTCAAAATGTTTAGCGCCGCAGAGAATAGACTGAATAAACCGATAAAGGTCTTGCAGATAAATGCGGACCGCTCGAGGAGAGCGCATGATGTAGCGCATGCTACAGCATTGGAACGAGGAATAGACGTCATAATAGCAAGCGAACCAAACAAGAAACTAACAGCGGACACAAAGTGGATAACGGACACGCGTTGCGACGTTGCCGTTTACTTTCTAAATAGAAAGTTAGCTATAAGAAACTGCACTAAATTTCAAGGAATCGTGGTCCTAAGCACCGAACATCTAAATATAGTTGGATGCTACATTTCTCCAAATGTTTCAATGCTGGTATTTGAAGCCTTTGTCAACAATCTCGAAAATGCTATTACTCCGTTGGAAGGGCCAATGATCATCGCGGGAGATTTTAACTCAAAGTCCCCCGAGTGGGGTTCTCCAAGGGAGGATACGAGAGGAGCAACCTTAATAAATATGATCACCGTACACAACCTGACCTGCCTGAATAATGGAGCTCCTACCTTTATTAGGAGAAACGCATTATCGCACATTGATCTGACTTTTGCAAGCCACAGTCTGGCGAGACGTTTGCATCATTGGGAAGTGCTGGACACAGAAAGCTTGTCACCCCACAAACACATTTATTTTGAATTTTCCTCCAACTATGGTAAGACGACCACCCTGAAAGGTTCTTTCAGGTTTGACGAGTCGATTTTCGAAAATGAATTAAGGAAGGCTATCAATCCGGACAGTCTGGACAGATTCAACAGCGCAGATCTTTCTAGAGTTTTAAGAAAAGCATACCGAAATAGCGTAAAAGTGTTACGAAAGAAAAACGAAAACTTTCCCTACTGGTGGAATGACAACGTCGAGAGGCTCAGATCAAAATGTATTAGCACCAGAAGAATCTTTACCAGAGCAAAAACATCACGCGAAAACGACGAACGCTTAAACAGCAAATGGGAGGACTACAAGCAAATAAGGAAGGAGCTGAGTCTAGAGATAAGAAGGTCGAAGAGGGAATGCTGGAAAAAGATTTGCAATGAGCTGGAAAATGACATCTGGGGACAAGGATACAGAATTGTGCAGCGCAACCTGAAACAAGGCAACTCGTATGAGATGACCGTAGATAAGAAGAAACAAGTAGTAGAACTCCTATTCCCTAACGTCCAGGCAGGTCTGCCCGAAAAGACTTACCCGTTTTGTTACCCCGAAATCACGGAGGCAGAGCTTCACTCTGCTGCTGACAAGATGAAAAAGAAAAAAGCACCTGGACCGGACAACATTCCAACGGAACCGATATTGATAACGATCAAAAACTACCCAGCCAAATTTCTGGAAGTGCTAAATCAATCCATGGAGGAAGGAATTTTCCCGGATGCATGGAAGACGGCAAGACTTGTTCTAATTCATAAGCCAGGAAAGCCAATTGGGGAACCAGGATCATACAGGCCTTTATGCCTTATAAATGCAGTCGCAAAAGTATTTGAACACGTCATCAAGGACAGACTAGAACAAGAGTTACATTCAAGAGCACCTATATCGGAAATGCAATTCGGTTATCGAAAAGGAAAATCATCAATAGACGCAATGGAGGAAGTAAAGCGGAGAGCCATAGAAACTAAGCTTAACGGAAGAGGCGAGAAATGGTGTGTTTTGGTTACCGTGGACGTTCGAAACGCTTTTAATAGCGTGTCTTGGCCGGTAATCATCGCGGAACTAAGGGCAAGAAAGATCTCAGACTATCTGATAAACATTGTTATTGACTATTTCAGGAACCGGAATATAAAGGTGGATATAGATTATGAGTTTGACATGACGGCGGGAATTCCTCAGGGATCCGTTTTGGGCCCATTGCTCTGGAACATTCAGTACGACCCCATCTTGCGTATAGCTGGTTCGCCCAGCGTCGCCGCCATCGGTTATGCTGACGATATTGCCCTGATTGTGAATGCTGTAAATAGGTATGAACTTGTAGAAGAGACTAACGCCGCTATAGAAAGGGTAAACAACTGGTTACAAACACGGTCCTTACGACTTGCACCAGAAAAAACTGAAGCGGTCATTCTCAGCGGCCGCAGAAATAGACGGGATGTGGTGTTTCTGGCCGAAAATATGAAAATTTTTCCGAAAAAAGCGGTTAAATACCTGGGCGTGTGGTTTGGCGACAACATGAACTTTGCTGAACATACAAGATTGAGCGTGCGGAAATGCATGAATACGATTGGTAAGTTACAAGGACTTATGCCGAATATAGAAGGACCGAGAAGCCAAAAAAGGATGATGCTGTACGGGGTGGTTCAATCTGCTTTACTCTATGCGGCCCCTATATGGGCAGATATAACAAAAATAAAAAAGCACCTAAAGCTTTTGGAATCGGCACAGCGCAGAGCTCTTCTCAGAGTCATCAGCGGCTACCGCACGATCTCGACGACTGCAACGCAAGTCATAGCGGGTATACTCCCGATAGACTTACTTATCGAGGAGAGAAAGATGATCCGCAACTCAGATCAGGCTGACAAAGGCGAAATCAGGAGACTAATGATGGATAAATGGCAGGAAAGATGGAACCAGGAAGATGAGAAGGGACAGTGGACGAAAAGACTCATCCCAGATTTGAAGAAGTGGGTAAAATGTGAGCATCGACGGACGAATTACTTTCTAACACAAGTATTGAGTGGCCACGGCAGCTTCAACTACTTCACTAACAGAATCGGAAAGACTTCAAGCAATTGCATCCATTGCGGGGTTGAGGACACAGCTGAACACGCCATTTTCAATTGCCATCGCTGGCACCGATCCAGGACAGAGCTAGAACTTTCCCTCGAAACGAGAGTGGAAGCTGAAAACCTGATCAGCATAATGGTGAGATCGGACAAATGCTGGACTAAGTGTGAAAACTTTATCACAGATGTGGTAAAAACAAAAGAGAAGGAAACAAGGAACAAATGAAAGCCATAAAAGTAAAAAATAAGTTCTAGACTCGACACCGACCCCGAAGTCAAGCCCTAGGGAAAGTTCCGGGATCGGTTGGAGGAGGATAAACCGAAAGAGTAAAGAGGAAAGGGAGTTAGTGGGTAGGGGTACGCCGAGTCCCACACGGCCAGGTCGGCTAACATCGTACAACAACGGCCTGGTGTGCGTAAAGAGCATTACCTAAACCTCTAAAAAAAAAAAAAAAAAAAAAAAAAAAGGTTAGTTCAGGTTAGTTCAGGTTAGTTCAGGTTAGTTCAGGTTAGTTCAGGTTAGTTCAGGTTAGTTCAGGTTAGTTCAGGTTAGTTCAGGTTAGTTCAGGTTAGTTCAGGTTAGTTCAGGTTAGTTCAGGTTAGTTCAGGTTAGTTCAGGTTAGTTCAGGTTAGTTCAGGTTAGTTCAGGTTAGTTCAGGTTAGTTCAGGTTAGTTCAGGTTAGTTCAGGTTAGTTCAGGTTAGTTCAGGTTAGTTCAGGTTAGTTCAGGTTAGTTCAGGTTAGTTCAGGTTAGTTCAGGTTAGTTCAGGTTAGTTCAGGTTAGTTCAGGTTAGTTCAGGTTAGTTCAGGTTAGTTCAGGTTAGTTCAGGTTAGTTCAGGTTAGTTCAGGTTAGTTCAGGTTAGTTCAGGTTAGTTCAGGTTAGTTCAGGTTAGTTCAGGTTAGTTCAGGTTAGTTCAGGTTAGTTCAGGTTAGTTCAGGTTAGTTCAGGTTAGTTCAGGTTAGTTCAGGTTAGTTCAGGTTAGTTCAGGTTAGTTCAGGTTAGTTCAGGTTAGTTCAGGTTAGTTCAGGTTAGTTCAGGTTAGTTCAGGTTAGTTCAGGTTAGTTCAGGTTAGTTCAGGTTAGTTCAGGTTAGTTCAGGTTAGTTCAGGTTAGTTCAGGTTAGTTCAGGTTAGTTCAGGTTAGTTCAGGTTAGTTCAGGTTAGTTCAGGTTAGTTCAGGTTAGTTCAGGTTAGTTCAGGTTAGTTCAGGTTAGTTCAGGTTAGTTCAGGTTAGTTCAGGTTAGTTCAGGTTAGTTCAGGTTAGTTCAGGTTAGTTCAGGTTAGTTCAGGTTAGTTCAGGTTAGTTCAGGTTAGTTCAGGTTAGTTCAGGTTAGTTCAGGTTAGTTCAGGTTAGTTCAGGTTAGTTCAGGTTAGTTCAGGTTAGTTCAGGTTAGTTCAGGTTAGTTCAGGTTAGTTCAGGTTAGTTCAGGTTAGTTCAGGTTAGTTCAGGTTAGTTCAGGTTAGTTCAGGTTAGTTCAGGTTAGTTCAGGTTAGTTCAGGTTAGTTCAGGTTAGTTCAGGTTAGTTCAGGTTAGTTCAGGTTAGTTCAGGTTAGTTCAGGTTAGTTCAGGTTAGTTCAGGTTAGTTCAGGTTAGTTCAGGTTAGTTCAGGTTAGTTCAGGTTAGTTCAGGTTAGTTCAGGTTAGTTCAGGTTAGTTCAGGTTAGTTCAGGTTAGTTCAGGTTAGTTCAGGTTAGTTCAGGTTAGTTCAGGTTAGTTCAGGTTAGTTCAGGTTAGTTCAGGTTAGTTCAGGTTAGTTCAGGTTAGTTCAGGTTAGTTCAGGTTAGTTCAGGTTAGTTCAGGTTAGTTCAGGTTAGTTCAGGTTAGTTCAGGTTAGTTCAGGTTAGTTCAGGTTTCGTTCGGTTTAGACAGCGGTCGTGGCAACATGTAAGCTGCTCCGCGCTCCGGTAAAGTACCTGTTTTTCGTGTGAAAAAGTGCGTAATAATAAGCGAATGTGGTATCTGTGGAAAGAGAAAAATTTTGCCTACAACTGTGGACAAAATTAGGGCAGCCGCAGGGCAGCGTCCACCCAGGAACCTCAAAAGAACTTAAGGTAAATAGTTATTAAGTGAGAAGCACAATAAACAGCTAATTCGATATGTGTAATTGAAGACCATAGTGTAAACATTCTCGGTTGTTAATATAAACAAGCCCGGCGCACGTAAAGTGGGTCAAATAGACAATAACGTAAACATAATCGCGTCGTTTAAAAACCTCGGTTTGTGTAAACAATCTAGGATCGCTAATATAAACAATTGCGAGCCACTGCAGGAAATAGTTTTATTTAGATAATATATATAATTTAAGGAATCCGGCGAATTACTTTTGCGACCGTGACCTCGATTGGCGCGTGCCGTTGTTTTTGCAAACATTGGTGACGCGGGACGTGGTCCCGGGGCATCGGCCCGCATGGAAAACACGAAAGAAAAGGCAGAGCAAGCCCCGAGCCAAAAGGAAACTTTAAGTGTTGGGACACCGACAAGACAAAGTAAAAAGCTAGAGGAGCTAGAGGACGATGAAACCTTTCTAAAAGAGCTCGCGTCGGGCAAGCGCATTGGGGATACCCTTAAGCGATTAACTACATCGCCCACAACAAACGTCAGCACATCGAGCGACAATGGAAACGCGACGTTCAATGACAGTAGGGCCGTCATAGACCTATGCTGGGATGATGACATAGGCCAGACTGTTAAAAAACGAAAAAGAGAAGTTTCCTCGTCTACAAAGCAAGACGTCGAAAATAACAAGAAAAAAGACGAAAGCGAAGAAGTAAATACCCTTCTACGCAAATTTAAACAATCTATAAAAGATATTAATACAGCAAGCAAATTGCTATCCCAAATAGCAATAAAAAGCAGCAAGACAGATTTGAGGGAGGTTGCGAAACGTATTAGCAGCCTTAGCTCAATAATAAACACCCAAGAGATGTGGAAGCTTCTTAAGAGAGGCCCCGAGGAAGTGTGCTCTCATAATTGCACCCAAGCTGATACGTTAGGTCAAAACGGCATAACAGCCAGGCCGGAAACTAGAGAGATCGGGACGCAAACCGGTATGGCACGAAACGAACTAAATGAAATGCCAGCTGAGTGCTCTTACAGTGCGTGGCTGCAAAGCGCCGCCATGAAATGGGACCCCTCAATGTTCAAGAAAACAGCAGTCATCACTGGAAACCCACTAGACACCCCAGAAAACACGGTCAAGGTAGTCATGGTTGAACTGGATGACCCAGACATGACAAGGAGCATACAGTCCATTTACAAAAAACGTTTCCCACAAATCACGGATCTAGACGATTTAGACACAATGGAAATAACTTCAAAAATCAAAACCAAAAAGACAAACCAGGTAACGGGACAGAAAATTATCAAAGTAATTCTACCAGAAAAAGAAGATGAACTCTTTCAGAAACTGCAAAAACTGGAAGAAGAGACACAGGGAGAGAGTGAACTGGCCCTTCACCATATTAACAATATGAC